>JBAIAA010000615.1:0-110672 GCA_037893245.1 Crossaster papposus
CACGCGTAAATCCCATAGGGAATATCGGCTTAGAAAACTCAAAATTAAAAATACTCAAACGGCATGGGCCACCCCAAGCTAACTTGTTGGCTGACCCTGGGGTCTCCCGCTACCCCCCTATCCCAGTCCCTACCCGGCCCATGCCGTTCTTGGTACTTAAAGGGGCCGTCTTCGTTGGCGGGAATTTCGTGTAGAAACGAATGGGAATAAGTAACCAACTTCACGCGTAAATCCCATAGGGAATATCGGCTTAGAAAACTCAAAATTAAAAATACTCAAACGGCATGGGCCACCCCAAGCTAACTTGTTGGCTGACCCTGGGGTCTCCCGCTACCCCCCTACCCCAGTCCCTACCCGGCCCATGCCGTCCTTCGTACTTAAAGGGGCCGTCTTCGTGAGTAGTGATTTTGTGTAGAAACGAATGGGATTCACGTGTAAAGTGTATAGGAAATATCGTCTTAGAAAACTCAAAATTAAAAATACTCAAACGGCATGGGCCACCCCAAGCTAACTTCTTGGCTGACCCTCGGGTCTCCCGCTACCCCCCTATCCCAGTCCCTACCCGGCCCATGCCGTTCTTGGTACTTAAAGGGGCCGTCTTCGTTGGCGGGAATTTCGTGTAGAAACGAATGGGAATAAGTAACCAACTTCACGCGTAAATCCCATAGGGAATATCGGCTTAGAAAACTCAAAATTAAAAATACTCAAACGGCATGGGCCACCCCAAGCTAACTTGTTGGCTGACCCTGGGGTCTCCCGCTACCCCCCTATCCCAGTCCCTACCCGGCCCATGCCGTTCTTGGTACTTAAAGGGGCCGTCTTCGTTGGCGGGAATTTCGTGTAGAAACGAATGGGAATAAGTAACCAACTTCACGCGTAAATCCCATAGGGAATATCGGCTTAGAAAACTCAAAATTAAAAATACTCAAACGGCATGGGCCACCCCAAGCTAACTTGTTGGCTGACCCTGGGGTCTCCCGCTACCCCCCTACCCCAGTCCCTACCCGGCCCATGCCGTCCTTCGTACTTAAAGGGGCCGTCTTCGTGAGTAGTGATTTTGTGTAGAAACGAATGGGATTCACGTGTAAAGTGTATAGGAAATATCGTCTTAGAAAACTCAAAATTAAAAATACTCAAACGGCATGGGCCACCCCAAGCTAACTTCTTGGCTGACCCTCGGGTCTCCCGCTACCCCCCTATCCCAGTCCCTACCCGGCCCATGCCGTTCTTGGTACTTAAAGGGGCCGTCTTCGTTGGCGGGAATTTCGTGTAGAAACGAATGGGAATAAGTAACCAACTTCACGCGTAAATCCCATAGGGAATATCGGCTTAGAAAACTCAAAATTAAAAATACTCAAACGGCATGGGCCACCCCAAGCTAACTTGTTGGCTGACCCTGGGGTCTCCCGCTACCCCCCTATCCCAGTCCCTACCCGGCCCATGCCGTTCTTGGTACTTAAAGGGGCCGTCTTCGTTGGCGGGAATTTCGTGTAGAAACGAATGGGAATAAGTAACCAACTTCACGCGTAAATCCCATAGGGAATATCGGCTTAGAAAACTCAAAATTAAAAATACTCAAACGGCATGGGCCACCCCAAGCTAACTTGTTGGCTGACCCTGGGGTCTCCCGCTACCCCCCTACCCCAGTCCCTACCCGGCCCATGCCGTCCTTCGTACTTAAAGGGGCCGTCTTCGTGAGTAGTGATTTTGTGTAGAAACGAATGGGATTCACGTGTAAAGTGTATAGGAAATATCGTCTTAGAAAACTCAAAATTAAAAATACTCAAACGGCATGGGCCACCCCAAGCTAACTTCTTGGCTGACCCTCGGGTCTCCCGCTACCCCCCTATCCCAGTCCCTACCCGGCCCATGCCGTTCTTGGTACTTAAAGGGGCCGTCTTCGTTGGCGGGAATTTCGTGTAGAAACGAATGGGAATAAGTAACCAACTTCACGCGTAAATCCCATAGGGAATATCGGCTTAGAAAACTCAAAATTAAAAATACTCAAACGGCATGGGCCACCCCAAGCTAACTTGTTGGCTGACCCTGGGGTCTCCCGCTACCCCCCTATCCCAGTCCCTACCCGGCCCATGCCGTTCTTGGTACTTAAAGGGGCCGTCTTCGTTGGCGGGAATTTCGTGTAGAAACGAATGGGAATAAGTAACCAACTTCACGCGTAAATCCCATAGGGAATATCGGCTTAGAAAACTCAAAATTAAAAATACTCAAACGGCATGGGCCACCCCAAGCTAACTTGTTGGCTGACCCTGGGGTCTCCCGCTACCCCCCTACCCCAGTCCCTACCCGGCCCATGCCGTCCTTCGTACTTAAAGGGGCCGTCTTCGTGAGTAGTGATTTTGTGTAGAAACGAATGGGATTCACGTGTAAAGTGTATAGGAAATATCGTCTTAGAAAACTCAAAATTAAAAATACTCAAACGGCATGGGCCACCCCAAGCTAACTTCTTGGCTGACCCTCGGGTCTCCCGCTACCCCCCTATCCCAGTCCCTACCCGGCCCATGCCGTTCTTGGTACTTAAAGGGGCCGTCTTCGTTGGCGGGAATTTCGTGTAGAAACGAATGGGAATAAGTAACCAACTTCACGCGTAAATCCCATAGGGAATATCGGCTTAGAAAACTCAAAATTAAAAATACTCAAACGGCATGGGCCACCCCAAGCTAACTTGTTGGCTGACCCTGGGGTCTCCCGCTACCCCCCTATCCCAGTCCCTACCCGGCCCATGCCGTTCTTGGTACTTAAAGGGGCCGTCTTCGTTGGCGGGAATTTCGTGTAGAAACGAATGGGAATAAGTAACCAACTTCACGCGTAAATCCCATAGGGAATATCGGCTTAGAAAACTCAAAATTAAAAATACTCAAACGGCATGGGCCACCCCAAGCTAACTTGTTGGCTGACCCTGGGGTCTCCCGCTACCCCCCTACCCCAGTCCCTATCCGGCCCATGCCGTCCTTCGTACTTAAAGGGGCCGTCTTCGTGAGTAGTGATTTTGTGTAGAAACGAATGGGATTCACGTGTAAAGTGTATAGGAAATATCGTCTTAGAAAACTCAAAATTAAAAATACTCAAACGGCATGGGCCACCCCAAGCTAACTTCTTGGCTGACCCTCGGGTCTCCCGCTACCCCCCTATCCCAGTCCCTACCCGGCCCATGCCGTTCTTGGTACTTAAAGGGGCCGTCTTCGTTGGCGGGAATTTCGTGTAGAAACGAATGGGAATAAGTAACCAACTTCACGCGTAAATCCCATAGGGAATATCGGCTTAGAAAACTCAAAATTAAAAATACTCAAACGGCATGGGCCACCCCAAGCTAACTTGTTGGCTGACCCTGGGGTCTCCCGCTACCCCCCTATCCCAGTCCCTACCCGGCCCATGCCGTTCTTGGTACTTAAAGGGGCCGTCTTCGTTGGCGGGAATTTCGTGTAGAAACGAATGGGAATAAGTAACCAACTTCACGCGTAAATCCCATAGGGAATATCGGCTTAGAAAACTCAAAATTAAAAATACTCAAACGGCATGGGCCACCCCAAGCTAACTTGTTGGCTGACCCTGGGGTCTCCCGCTACCCCCCTACCCCAGTCCCTACCCGGCCCATGCCGTCCTTCGTACTTAAAGGGGCCGTCTTCGTGAGTAGTGATTTTGTGTAGAAACGAATGGGATTCACGTGTAAAGTGTATAGGAAATATCGTCTTAGAAAACTCAAAATTAAAAATACTCAAACGGCATGGGCCACCCCAAGCTAACTTCTTGGCTGACCCTCGGGTCTCCCGCTACCCCCCTATCCCAGTCCCTACCCGGCCCATGCCGTTCTTGGTACTTAAAGGGGCCGTCTTCGTTGGCGGGAATTTCGTGTAGAAACGAATGGGAATAAGTAACCAACTTCACGCGTAAATCCCATAGGGAATATCGGCTTAGAAAACTCAAAATTAAAAATACTCAAACGGCATGGGCCACCCCAAGCTAACTTGTTGGCTGACCCTGGGGTCTCCCGCTACCCCCCTATCCCAGTCCCTACCCGGCCCATGCCGTTCTTGGTACTTAAAGGGGCCGTCTTCGTTGGCGGGAATTTCGTGTAGAAACGAATGGGAATAAGTAACCAACTTCACGCGTAAATCCCATAGGGAATATCGGCTTAGAAAACTCAAAATTAAAAATACTCAAACGGCATGGGCCACCCCAAGCTAACTTCTTGGCTGACCCTCGGGTCTCCCGCTACCCCCCTATCCCAGTCCCTACCCGGCCCATGCCGTTCTTGGTACTTAAAGGGGCCGTCTTCGTTGGCGGGAATTTCGTGTAGAAACGAATGGGAATAAGTAACCAACTTCACGCGTAAATCCCATAGGGAATATCGGCTTAGAAAACTCAAAATTAAAAATACTCAAACGGCATGGGCCACCCCAAGCTAACTTGTTGGCTGACCCTGGGGTCTCCCGCTACCCCCCTATCCCAGTCCCTACCCGGCCCATGCCGTTCTTGGTACTTAAAGGGGCCGTCTTCGTTGGCGGGAATTTCGTGTAGAAACGAATGGGAATAAGTAACCAACTTCACGCGTAAATCCCATAGGGAATATCGGCTTAGAAAACTCAAAATTAAAAATACTCAAACGGCATGGGCCACCCCAAGCTAACTTGTTGGCTGACCCTGGGGTCTCCCGCTACCCCCCTACCCCAGTCCCTACCCGGCCCATGCCGTCCTTCGTACTTAAAGGGGCCGTCTTCGTGAGTAGTGATTTTGTGTAGAAACGAATGGGATTCACGTGTAAAGTGTATAGGAAATATCGTCTTAGAAAACTCAAAATTAAAAATACTCAAACGGCATGGGCCACCCCAAGCTAACTTCTTGGCTGACCCTCGGGTCTCCCGCTACCCCCCTATCCCAGTCCCTACCCGGCCCATGCCGTTCTTGGTACTTAAAGGGGCCGTCTTCGTTGGCGGGAATTTCGTGTAGAAACGAATGGGAATAAGTAACCAACTTCACGCGTAAATCCCATAGGGAATATCGGCTTAGAAAACTCAAAATTAAAAATACTCAAACGGCATGGGCCACCCCAAGCTAACTTGTTGGCTGACCCTGGGGTCTCCCGCTACCCCCCTATCCCAGTCCCTACCCGGCCCATGCCGTTCTTGGTACTTAAAGGGGCCGTCTTCGTTGGCGGGAATTTCGTGTAGAAACGAATGGGAATAAGTAACCAACTTCACGCGTAAATCCCATAGGGAATATCGGCTTAGAAAACTCAAAATTAAAAATACTCAAACGGCATGGGCCACCCCAAGCTAACTTGTTGGCTGACCCTGGGGTCTCCCGCTACCCCCCTACCCCAGTCCCTACCCGGCCCATGCCGTCCTTCGTACTTAAAGGGGCCGTCTTCGTGAGTAGTGATTTTGTGTAGAAACGAATGGGATTCACGTGTAAAGTGTATAGGAAATATCGTCTTAGAAAACTCAAAATTAAAAATACTCAAACGGCATGGGCCACCCCAAGCTAACTTCTTGGCTGACCCTCGGGTCTCCCGCTACCCCCCTATCCCAGTCCCTACCCGGCCCATGCCGTTCTTGGTACTTAAAGGGGCCGTCTTCGTTGGCGGGAATTTCGTGTAGAAACGAATGGGAATAAGTAACCAACTTCACGCGTAAATCCCATAGGGAATATCGGCTTAGAAAACTCAAAATTAAAAATACTCAAACGGCATGGGCCACCCCAAGCTAACTTGTTGGCTGACCCTGGGGTCTCCCGCTACCCCCCTATCCCAGTCCCTACCCGGCCCATGCCGTTCTTGGTACTTAAAGGGGCCGTCTTCGTTGGCGGGAATTTCGTGTAGAAACGAATGGGAATAAGTAACCAACTTCACGCGTAAATCCCATAGGGAATATCGGCTTAGAAAACTCAAAATTAAAAATACTCAAACGGCATGGGCCACCCCAAGCTAACTTGTTGGCTGACCCTGGGGTCTCCCGCTACCCCCCTACCCCAGTCCCTACCCGGCCCATGCCGTCCTTCGTACTTAAAGGGGCCGTCTTCGTGAGTAGTGATTTTGTGTAGAAACGAATGGGATTCACGTGTAAAGTGTATAGGAAATATCGTCTTAGAAAACTCAAAATTAAAAATACTCAAACGGCATGGGCCACCCCAAGCTAACTTCTTGGCTGACCCTCGGGTCTCCCGCTACCCCCCTATCCCAGTCCCTACCCGGCCCATGCCGTTCTTGGTACTTAAAGGGGCCGTCTTCGTTGGCGGGAATTTCGTGTAGAAACGAATGGGAATAAGTAACCAACTTCACGCGTAAATCCCATAGGGAATATCGGCTTAGAAAACTCAAAATTAAAAATACTCAAACGGCATGGGCCACCCCAAGCTAACTTGTTGGCTGACCCTGGGGTCTCCCGCTACCCCCCTATCCCAGTCCCTACCCGGCCCATGCCGTTCTTGGTACTTAAAGGGGCCGTCTTCGTTGGCGGGAATTTCGTGTAGAAACGAATGGGAATAAGTAACCAACTTCACGCGTAAATCCCATAGGGAATATCGGCTTAGAAAACTCAAAATTAAAAATACTCAAACGGCATGGGCCACCCCAAGCTAACTTGTTGGCTGACCCTGGGGTCTCCCGCTACCCCCCTACCCCAGTCCCTACCCGGCCCATGCCGTCCTTCGTACTTAAAGGGGCCGTCTTCGTGAGTAGTGATTTTGTGTAGAAACGAATGGGATTCACGTGTAAAGTGTATAGGAAATATCGTCTTAGAAAACTCAAAATTAAAAATACTCAAACGGCATGGGCCACCCCAAGCTAACTTCTTGGCTGACCCTCGGGTCTCCCGCTACCCCCCTATCCCAGTCCCTACCCGGCCCATGCCGTTCTTGGTACTTAAAGGGGCCGTCTTCGTTGGCGGGAATTTCGTGTAGAAACGAATGGGAATAAGTAACCAACTTCACGCGTAAATCCCATAGGGAATATCGGCTTAGAAAACTCAAAATTAAAAATACTCAAACGGCATGGGCCACCCCAAGCTAACTTGTTGGCTGACCCTGGGGTCTCCCGCTACCCCCCTATCCCAGTCCCTACCCGGCCCATGCCGTTCTTGGTACTTAAAGGGGCCGTCTTCGTTGGCGGGAATTTCGTGTAGAAACGAATGGGAATAAGTAACCAACTTCACGCGTAAATCCCATAGGGAATATCGGCTTAGAAAACTCAAAATTAAAAATACTCAAACGGCATGGGCCACCCCAAGCTAACTTGTTGGCTGACCCTGGGGTCTCCCGCTACCCCCCTACCCCAGTCCCTACCCGGCCCATGCCGTCCTTCGTACTTAAAGGGGCCGTCTTCGTGAGTAGTGATTTTGTGTAGAAACGAATGGGATTCACGTGTAAAGTGTATAGGAAATATCGTCTTAGAAAACTCAAAATTAAAAATACTCAAACGGCATGGGCCACCCCAAGCTAACTTCTTGGCTGACCCTCGGGTCTCCCGCTACCCCCCTATCCCAGTCCCTACCCGGCCCATGCCGTTCTTGGTACTTAAAGGGGCCGTCTTCGTTGGCGGGAATTTCGTGTAGAAACGAATGGGAATAAGTAACCAACTTCACGCGTAAATCCCATAGGGAATATCGGCTTAGAAAACTCAAAATTAAAAATACTCAAACGGCATGGGCCACCCCAAGCTAACTTGTTGGCTGACCCTGGGGTCTCCCGCTACCCCCCTATCCCAGTCCCTACCCGGCCCATGCCGTTCTTGGTACTTAAAGGGGCCGTCTTCGTTGGCGGGAATTTCGTGTAGAAACGAATGGGAATAAGTAACCAACTTCACGCGTAAATCCCATAGGGAATATCGGCTTAGAAAACTCAAAATTAAAAATACTCAAACGGCATGGGCCACCCCAAGCTAACTTGTTGGCTGACCCTGGGGTCTCCCGCTACCCCCCTACCCCAGTCCCTACCCGGCCCATGCCGTCCTTCGTACTTAAAGGGGCCGTCTTCGTGAGTAGTGATTTTGTGTAGAAACGAATGGGATTCACGTGTAAAGTGTATAGGAAATATCGTCTTAGAAAACTCAAAATTAAAAATACTCAAACGGCATGGGCCACCCCAAGCTAACTTCTTGGCTGACCCTCGGGTCTCCCGCTACCCCCCTATCCCAGTCCCTACCCGGCCCATGCCGTTCTTGGTACTTAAAGGGGCCGTCTTCGTTGGCGGGAATTTCGTGTAGAAACGAATGGGAATAAGTAACCAACTTCACGCGTAAATCCCATAGGGAATATCGGCTTAGAAAACTCAAAATTAAAAATACTCAAACGGCATGGGCCACCCCAAGCTAACTTGTTGGCTGACCCTGGGGTCTCCCGCTACCCCCCTATCCCAGTCCCTACCCGGCCCATGCCGTTCTTGGTACTTAAAGGGGCCGTCTTCGTTGGCGGGAATTTCGTGTAGAAACGAATGGGAATAAGTAACCAACTTCACGCGTAAATCCCATAGGGAATATCGGCTTAGAAAACTCAAAATTAAAAATACTCAAACGGCATGGGCCACCCCAAGCTAACTTGTTGGCTGACCCTGGGGTCTCCCGCTACCCCCCTACCCCAGTCCCTACCCGGCCCATGCCGTCCTTCGTACTTAAAGGGGCCGTCTTCGTGAGTAGTGATTTTGTGTAGAAACGAATGGGATTCACGTGTAAAGTGTATAGGAAATATCGTCTTAGAAAACTCAAAATTAAAAATACTCAAACGGCATGGGCCACCCCAAGCTAACTTCTTGGCTGACCCTCGGGTCTCCCGCTACCCCCCTATCCCAGTCCCTACCCGGCCCATGCCGTTCTTGGTACTTAAAGGGGCCGTCTTCGTTGGCGGGAATTTCGTGTAGAAACGAATGGGAATAAGTAACCAACTTCACGCGTAAATCCCATAGGGAATATCGGCTTAGAAAACTCAAAATTAAAAATACTCAAACGGCATGGGCCACCCCAAGCTAACTTGTTGGCTGACCCTGGGGTCTCCCGCTACCCCCCTATCCCAGTCCCTACCCGGCCCATGCCGTTCTTGGTACTTAAAGGGGCCGTCTTCGTTGGCGGGAATTTCGTGTAGAAACGAATGGGAATAAGTAACCAACTTCACGCGTAAATCCCATAGGGAATATCGGCTTAGAAAACTCAAAATTAAAAATACTCAAACGGCATGGGCCACCCCAAGCTAACTTGTTGGCTGACCCTGGGGTCTCCCGCTACCCCCCTACCCCAGTCCCTACCCGGCCCATGCCGTCCTTCGTACTTAAAGGGGCCGTCTTCGTGAGTAGTGATTTTGTGTAGAAACGAATGGGATTCACGTGTAAAGTGTATAGGAAATATCGTCTTAGAAAACTCAAAATTAAAAATACTCAAACGGCATGGGCCACCCCAAGCTAACTTCTTGGCTGACCCTCGGGTCTCCCGCTACCCCCCTATCCCAGTCCCTACCCGGCCCATGCCGTTCTTGGTACTTAAAGGGGCCGTCTTCGTTGGCGGGAATTTCGTGTAGAAACGAATGGGAATAAGTAACCAACTTCACGCGTAAATCCCATAGGGAATATCGGCTTAGAAAACTCAAAATTAAAAATACTCAAACGGCATGGGCCACCCCAAGCTAACTTGTTGGCTGACCCTGGGGTCTCCCGCTACCCCCCTATCCCAGTCCCTACCCGGCCCATGCCGTTCTTGGTACTTAAAGGGGCCGTCTTCGTTGGCGGGAATTTCGTGTAGAAACGAATGGGAATAAGTAACCAACTTCACGCGTAAATCCCATAGGGAATATCGGCTTAGAAAACTCAAAATTAAAAATACTCAAACGGCATGGGCCACCCCAAGCTAACTTGTTGGCTGACCCTGGGGTCTCCCGCTACCCCCCTACCCCAGTCCCTACCCGGCCCATGCCGTCCTTCGTACTTAAAGGGGCCGTCTTCGTGAGTAGTGATTTTGTGTAGAAACGAATGGGATTCACGTGTAAAGTGTATAGGAAATATCGTCTTAGAAAACTCAAAATTAAAAATACTCAAACGGCATGGGCCACCCCAAGCTAACTTCTTGGCTGATCCTCGGGTCTCCCGCTACCCCCCTATCCCAGTCCCTACCCGGCCCATGCCGTTCTTGGTACTTAAAGGGGCCGTCTTCGTTGGCGGGAATTTCGTGTAGAAACGAATGGGAATAAGTAACCAACTTCACGCGTAAATCCCATAGGGAATATCGGCTTAGAAAACTCAAAATTAAAAATACTCAAACGGCATGGGCCACCCCAAGCTAACTTGTTGGCTGACCCTGGGGTCTCCCGCTACCCCCCTATCCCAGTCCCTACCCGGCCCATGCCGTTCTTGGTACTTAAAGGGGCCGTCTTCGTTGGCGGGAATTTCGTGTAGAAACGAATGGGAATAAGTAACCAACTTCACGCGTAAATCCCATAGGGAATATCGGCTTAGAAAACTCAAAATTAAAAATACTCAAACGGCATGGGCCACCCCAAGCTAACTTGTTGGCTGACCCTGGGGTCTCCCGCTACCCCCCTACCCCAGTCCCTACCCGGCCCATGCCGTCCTTCGTACTTAAAGGGGCCGTCTTCGTGAGTAGTGATTTTGTGTAGAAACGAATGGGATTCACGTGTAAAGTGTATAGGAAATATCGTCTTAGAAAACTCAAAATTAAAAATACTCAAACGGCATGGGCCACCCCAAGCTAACTTCTTGGCTGACCCTCGGGTCTCCCGCTACCCCCCTATCCCAGTCCCTACCCGGCCCATGCCGTTCTTGGTACTTAAAGGGGCCGTCTTCGTTGGCGGGAATTTCGTGTAGAAACGAATGGGAATAAGTAACCAACTTCACGCGTAAATCCCATAGGGAATATCGGCTTAGAAAACTCAAAATTAAAAATACTCAAACGGCATGGGCCACCCCAAGCTAACTTGTTGGCTGACCCTGGGGTCTCCCGCTACCCCCCTATCCCAGTCCCTACCCGGCCCATGCCGTTCTTGGTACTTAAAGGGGCCGTCTTCGTTGGCGGGAATTTCGTGTAGAAACGAATGGGAATAAGTAACCAACTTCACGCGTAAATCCCATAGGGAATATCGGCTTAGAAAACTCAAAATTAAAAATACTCAAACGGCATGGGCCACCCCAAGCTAACTTGTTGGCTGACCCTGGGGTCTCCTGCTACCCCCCTACCCCAGTCCCTACCCGGCCCATGCCGTCCTTCGTACTTAAAGGGGCCGTCTTCGTGAGTAGTGATTTTGTGTAGAAACGAATGGGATTCACGTGTAAAGTGTATAGGAAATATCGTCTTAGAAAACTCAAAATTAAAAATACTCAAACGGCATGGGCCACCCCAAGCTAACTTCTTGGCTGACCCTCGGGTCTCCCGCTACCCCCCTATCCCAGTCCCTACCCGGCCCATGCCGTTCTTGGTACTTAAAGTGGCCGTCTTCGTTGGCGGGAATTTCGTGTAGAAACGAATGGGAATAAGTAACCAACTTCACGCGTAAATCCCATAGGGAATATCGGCTTAGAAAACTCAAAATTAAAAATACTCAAACGGCATGGGCCACCCCAAGCTAACTTGTTGGCTGACCCTGGGGTCTCCCGCTACCCCCCTACCCCAGTCCCTACCCGGCCCATGCCGTCCTTCGTACTTAAAGGGGCCGTCTTCGTGAGTAGTGATTTTGTGTAGAAACGAATGGGATTCACGTGTAAAGTGTATAGGAAATATCGTCTTAGAAAACTCAAAATTAAAAATACTCAAACGGCATGGGCCACCCCAAGCTAACTTCTTGGCTGACCCTCGGGTCTCCCGCTACCCCCCTATCCCAGTCCCTACCCGGCCCATGCCGTTCTTGGTACTTAAAGGGGCCGTCTTCGTTGGCGGGAATTTCGTGTAGAAACGAATGGGAATAAGTAACCAACTTCACGCGTAAATCCCATAGGGAATATCGGCTTAGAAAACTCAAAATTAAAAATACTCAAACGGCATGGGCCACCCCAAGCTAACTTGTTGGCTGACCCTGGGGTCTCCCGCTACCCCCCTATCCCAGTCCCTACCCGGCCCATGCCGTTCTTGGTACTTAAAGGGGCCGTCTTCGTTGGCGGGAATTTCGTGTAGAAACGAATGGGAATAAGTAACCAACTTCACGCGTAAATCCCATAGGGAATATCGGCTTAGAAAACTCAAAATTAAAAATACTCAAACGGCATGGGCCACCCCAAGCTAACTTGTTGGCTGACCCTGGGGTCTCCCGCTACCCCCCTACCCCAGTCCCTACCCGGCCCATGCCGTCCTTCGTACTTAAAGGGGCCGTCTTCGTGAGTAGTGATTTTGTGTAGAAACGAATGGGATTCACGTGTAAAGTGTATAGGAAATATCGTCTTAGAAAACTCAAAATTAAAA
Source organism: Crossaster papposus (assembly GCA_037893245.1). Classification (NCBI taxonomy): domain Eukaryota; kingdom Metazoa; phylum Echinodermata; class Asteroidea; order Velatida; family Solasteridae; genus Crossaster; species Crossaster papposus. The sequence continues at coordinate 12,401 of JBAIAA010000615.1, forward strand.
ATACTCAAACGGCATGGGCCACCCCAAGCTAACTTCTTGGCTGACCCTCGGGTCTCCCGCTACCCCCCTATCCCAGTCCCTACCCGGCCCATGCCGTTCTTGGTACTTAAAGGGGCCGTCTTCGTTGGCGGGAATTTCGTGTAGAAACGAATGGGAATAAGTAACCAACTTCACGCGTAAATCCCATAGGGAATATCGGCTTAGAAAACTCAAAATTAAAAATACTCAAACGGCATGGGCCACCCCAAGCTAACTTGTTGGCTGACCCTGGGGTCTCCCGCTACCCCCCTATCCCAGTCCCTACCCGGCCCATGCCGTTCTTGGTACTTAAAGGGGCCGTCTTCGTTGGCGGGAATTTCGTGTAGAAACGAATGGGAATAAGTAACCAACTTCACGCGTAAATCCCATAGGGAATATCGGCTTAGAAAACTCAAAATTAAAAATACTCAAACGGCATGGGCCACCCCAAGCTAACTTGTTGGCTGACCCTGGGGTCTCCCGCTACCCCCCTACCCCAGTCCCTACCCGGCCCATGCCGTCCTTCGTACTTAAAGGGGCCGTCTTCGTGAGTAGTGATTTTGTGTAGAAACGAATGGGATTCACGTGTAAAGTGTATAGGAAATATCGTCTTAGAAAACTCAAAATTAAAAATACTCAAACGGCATGGGCCACCCCAAGCTAACTTCTTGGCTGACCCTCGGGTCTCCCGCTACCCCCCTATCCCAGTCCCTACCCGGCCCATGCCGTTCTTGGTACTTAAAGGGGCCGTCTTCGTTGGCGGGAATTTCGTGTAGAAACGAATGGGAATAAGTAACCAACTTCACGCGTAAATCCCATAGGGAATATCGGCTTAGAAAACTCAAAATTAAAAATACTCAAACGGCATGGGCCACCCCAAGCTAACTTGTTGGCTGACCCTGGGGTCTCCCGCTACCCCCCTATCCCAGTCCCTACCCGGCCCATGCCGTTCTTGGTACTTAAAGGGGCCGTCTTCGTTGGCGGGAATTTCGTGTAGAAACGAATGGGAATAAGTAACCAACTTCACGCGTAAATCCCATAGGGAATATCGGCTTAGAAAACTCAAAATTAAAAATACTCAAACGGCATGGGCCACCCCAAGCTAACTTGTTGGCTGACCCTGGGGTCTCCCGCTACCCCCCTACCCCAGTCCCTACCCGGCCCATGCCGTCCTTCGTACTTAAAGGGGCCGTCTTCGTGAGTAGTGATTTTGTGTAGAAACGAATGGGATTCACGTGTAAAGTGTATAGGAAATATCGTCTTAGAAAACTCAAAATTAAAAATACTCAAACGGCATGGGCCACCCCAAGCTAACTTCTTGGCTGACCCTCGGGTCTCCCGCTACCCCCCTATCCCAGTCCCTACCCGGCCCATGCCGTTCTTGGTACTTAAAGGGGCCGTCTTCGTTGGCGGGAATTTCGTGTAGAAACGAATGGGAATAAGTAACCAACTTCACGCGTAAATCCCATAGGGAATATCGGCTTAGAAAACTCAAAATTAAAAATACTCAAACGGCATGGGCCACCCCAAGCTAACTTGTTGGCTGACCCTGGGGTCTCCCGCTACCCCCCTATCCCAGTCCCTACCCGGCCCATGCCGTTCTTGGTACTTAAAGGGGCCGTCTTCGTTGGCGGGAATTTCGTGTAGAAACGAATGGGAATAAGTAACCAACTTCACGCGTAAATCCCATAGGGAATATCGGCTTAGAAAACTCAAAATTAAAAATACTCAAACGGCATGGGCCACCCCAAGCTAACTTGTTGGCTGACCCTGGGGTCTCCCGCTACCCCCCTACCCCAGTCCCTACCCGGCCCATGCCGTCCTTCGTACTTAAAGGGGCCGTCTTCGTGAGTAGTGATTTTGTGTAGAAACGAATGGGATTCACGTGTAAAGTGTATAGGAAATATCGTCTTAGAAAACTCAAAATTAAAAATACTCAAACGGCATGGGCCACCCCAAGCTAACTTCTTGGCTGACCCTCGGGTCTCCCGCTACCCCCCTATCCCAGTCCCTACCCGGCCCATGCCGTTCTTGGTACTTAAAGGGGCCGTCTTCGTTGGCGGGAATTTCGTGTAGAAACGAATGGGAATAAGTAACCAACTTCACGCGTAAATCCCATAGGGAATATCGGCTTAGAAAACTCAAAATTAAAAATACTCAAACGGCATGGGCCACCCCAAGCTAACTTGTTGGCTGACCCTGGGGTCTCCCGCTACCCCCCTATCCCAGTCCCTACCCGGCCCATGCCGTTCTTGGTACTTAAAGGGGCCGTCTTCGTTGGCGGGAATTTCGTGTAGAAACGAATGGGAATAAGTAACCAACTTCACGCGTAAATCCCATAGGGAATATCGGCTTAGAAAACTCAAAATTAAAAATACTCAAACGGCATGGGCCACCCCAAGCTAACTTGTTGGCTGACCCTGGGGTCTCCCTCTACCCCCCTACCCCAGTCCCTACCCGGCCCATGCCGTCCTTCGTACTTAAAGGGGCCGTCTTCGTGAGTAGTGATTTTGTGTAGAAACGAATGGGATTCACGTGTAAAGTGTATAGGAAATATCGTCTTAGAAAACTCAAAATTAAAAATACTCAAACGGCATGGGCCACCCCAAGCTAACTTCTTGGCTGACCCTCGGGTCTCCCGCTACCCCCCTATCCCAGTCCCTACCCGGCCCATGCCGTTCTTGGTACTTAAAGGGGCCGTCTTCGTTGGCGGGAATTTCGTGTAGAAACGAATGGGAATAAGTAACCAACTTCACGCGTAAATCCCATAGGGAATATCGGCTTAGAAAACTCAAAATTAAAAATACTCAAACGGCATGGGCCACCCCAAGCTAACTTGTTGGCTGACCCTGGGGTCTCCCGCTACCCCCCTATCCCAGTCCCTACCCGGCCCATGCCGTTCTTGGTACTTAAAGGGGCCGTCTTCGTTGGCGGGAATTTCGTGTAGAAACGAATGGGAATAAGTAACCAACTTCACGCGTAAATCCCATAGGGAATATCGGCTTAGAAAACTCAAAATTAAAAATACTCAAACGGCATGGGCCACCCCAAGCTAACTTGTTGGCTGACCCTGGGGTCTCCCGCTACCCCCCTACCCCAGTCCCTACCCGGCCCATGCCGTCCTTCGTACTTAAAGGGGCCGTCTTCGTGAGTAGTGATTTTGTGTAGAAACGAATGGGATTCACGTGTAAAGTGTATAGGAAATATCGTCTTAGAAAACTCAAAATTAAAAATACTCAAACGGCATGGGCCACCCCAAGCTAACTTCTTGGCTGACCCTCGGGTCTCCCGCTACCCCCCTATCCCAGTCCCTACCCGGCCCATGCCGTTCTTGGTACTTAAAGGGGCCGTCTTCGTTGGCGGGAATTTCGTGTAGAAACGAATGGGAATAAGTAACCAACTTCACGCGTAAATCCCATAGGGAATATCGGCTTAGAAAACTCAAAATTAAAAATACTCAAACGGCATGGGCCACCCCAAGCTAACTTGTTGGCTGACCCTGGGGTCTCCCGCTACCCCCCTATCCCAGTCCCTACCCGGCCCATGCCGTTCTTGGTACTTAAAGGGGCCGTCTTCGTTGGCGGGAATTTCGTGTAGAAACGAATGGGAATAAGTAACCAACTTCACGCGTAAATCCCATAGGGAATATCGGCTTAGAAAACTCAAAATTAAAAATACTCAAACGGCATGGGCCACCCCAAGCTAACTTGTTGGCTGACCCTGGGGTCTCCCGCTACCCCCCTACCCCAGTCCCTACCCGGCCCATGCCGTCCTTCGTACTTAAAGGGGCCGTCTTCGTGAGTAGTGATTTTGTGTAGAAACGAATGGGATTCACGTGTAAAGTGTATAGGAAATATCGTCTTAGAAAACTCAAAATTAAAAATACTCAAACGGCATGGGCCACCCCAAGCTAACTTCTTGGCTGACCCTCGGGTCTCCCGCTACCCCCCTATCCCAGTCCCTACCCGGCCCATGCCGTTCTTGGTACTTAAAGGGGCCGTCTTCGTTGGCGGGAATTTCGTGTAGAAACGAATGGGAATAAGTAACCAACTTCACGCGTAAATCCCATAGGGAATATCGGCTTAGAAAACTCAAAATTAAAAATACTCAAACGGCATGGGCCACCCCAAGCTAACTTGTTGGCTGACCCTGGGGTCTCCCGCTACCCCCCTATCCCAGTCCCTACCCGGCCCATGCCGTTCTTGGTACTTAAAGGGGCCGTCTTCGTTGGCGGGAATTTCGTGTAGAAACGAATGGGAATAAGTAACCAACTTCACGCGTAAATCCCATAGGGAATATCGGCTTAGAAAACTCAAAATTAAAAATACTCAAACGGCATGGGCCACCCCAAGCTAACTTGTTGGCTGACCCTGGGGTCTCCCGCTACCCCCCTACCCCAGTCCCTACCCGGCCCATGCCGTCCTTCGTACTTAAAGGGGCCGTCTTCGTGAGTAGTGATTTTGTGTAGAAACGAATGGGATTCACGTGTAAAGTGTATAGGAAATATCGTCTTAGAAAACTCAAAATTAAAAATACTCAAACGGCATGGGCCACCCCAAGCTAACTTCTTGGCTGACCCTCGGGTCTCCCGCTACCCCCCTATCCCAGTCCCTACCCGGCCCATGCCGTTCTTGGTACTTAAAGGGGCCGTCTTCGTTGGCGGGAATTTCGTGTAGAAACGAATGGGAATAAGTAACCAACTTCACGCGTAAATCCCATAGGGAATATCGGCTTAGAAAACTCAAAATTAAAAATACTCAAACGGCATGGGCCACCCCAAGCTAACTTGTTGGCTGACCCTGGGGTCTCCCGCTACCCCCCTATCCCAGTCCCTACCCGGCCCATGCCGTTCTTGGTACTTAAAGGGGCCGTCTTCGTTGGCGGGAATTTCGTGTAGAAACGAATGGGAATAAGTAACCAACTTCACGCGTAAATCCCATAGGGAATATCGGCTTAGAAAACTCAAAATTAAAAATACTCAAACGGCATGGGCCACCCCAAGCTAACTTGTTGGCTGACCCTGGGGTCTCCCGCTACCCCCCTACCCCAGTCCCTACCCGGCCCATGCCGTCCTTCGTACTTAAAGGGGCCGTCTTCGTGAGTAGTGATTTTGTGTAGAAACGAATGGGATTCACGTGTAAAGTGTATAGGAAATATCGTCTTAGAAAACTCAAAATTAAAAATACTCAAACGGCATGGGCCACCCCAAGCTAACTTCTTGGCTGACCCTCGGGTCTCCCGCTACCCCCCTATCCCAGTCCCTACCCGGCCCATGCCGTTCTTGGTACTTAAAGGGGCCGTCTTCGTTGGCGGGAATTTCGTGTAGAAACGAATGGGAATAAGTAACCAACTTCACGCGTAAATCCCATAGGGAATATCGGCTTAGAAAACTCAAAATTAAAAATACTCAAACGGCATGGGCCACCCCAAGCTAACTTGTTGGCTGACCCTGGGGTCTCCCGCTACCCCCCTATCCCAGTCCCTACCCGGCCCATGCCGTTCTTGGTACTTAAAGGGGCCGTCTTCGTTGGCGGGAATTTCGTGTAGAAACGAATGGGAATAAGTAACCAACTTCACGCGTAAATCCCATAGGGAATATCGGCTTAGAAAACTCAAAATTAAAAATACTCAAACGGCATGGGCCACCCCAAGCTAACTTGTTGGCTGACCCTGGGGTCTCCCGCTACCCCCCTACCCCAGTCCCTACCCGGCCCATGCCGTCCTTCGTACTTAAAGGGGCCGTCTTCGTGAGTAGTGATTTTGTGTAGAAACGAATGGGATTCACGTGTAAAGTGTATAGGAAATATCGTCTTAGAAAACTCAAAATTAAAAATACTCAAACGGCATGGGCCACCCCAAGCTAACTTCTTGGCTGATCCTCGGGTCTCCCGCTACCCCCCTATCTCAGTCCCTACCCGGCCCATGCCGTTCTTGGTACTTAAAGGGGCCGTCTTCGTTGGCGGGAATTTCGTGTAGAAACGAATGGGAATAAGTAACCAACTTCACGCGTAAATCCCATAGGGAATATCGGCTTAGAAAACTCAAAATTAAAAATACTCAAACGGCATGGGCCACCCCAAGCTAACTTGTTGGCTGACCCTGGGGTCTCCCGCTACCCCCCTATCCCAGTCCCTACCCGGCCCATGCCGTTCTTGGTACTTAAAGGGGCCGTCTTCGTTGGCGGGAATTTCGTGTAGAAACGAATGGGAATAAGTAACCAACTTCACGCGTAAATCCCATAGGGAATATCGGCTTAGAAAACTCAAAATTAAAAATACTCAAACGGCATGGGCCACCCCAAGCTAACTTGTTGGCTGACCCTGGGGTCTCCCGCTACCCCCCTACCCCAGTCCCTACCCGGCCCATGCCGTCCTTCGTACTTAAAGGGGCCGTCTTCGTGAGTAGTGATTTTGTGTAGAAACGAATGGGATTCACGTGTAAAGTGTATAGGAAATATCGTCTTAGAAAACTCAAAATTAAAAATACTCAAACGGCATGGGCCACCCCAAGCTAACTTCTTGGCTGACCCTCGGGTCTCCCGCTACCCCCCTATCCCAGTCCCTACCCGGCCCATGCCGTTCTTGGTACTTAAAGGGGCCGTCTTCGTTGGCGGGAATTTCGTGTAGAAACGAATGGGAATAAGTAACCAACTTCACGCGTAAATCCCATAGGGAATATCGGCTTAGAAAACTCAAAATTAAAAATACTCAAACGGCATGGGCCACCCCAAGCTAACTTGTTGGCTGACCCTGGGGTCTCCCGCTACCCCCCTATCCCAGTCCCTACCCGGCCCATGCCGTTCTTGGTACTTAAAGGGGCCGTCTTCGTTGGCGGGAATTTCGTGTAGAAACGAATGGGAATAAGTAACCAACTTCACGCGTAAATCCCATAGGGAATATCGGCTTAGAAAACTCAAAATTAAAAATACTCAAACGGCATGGGCCACCCCAAGCTAACTTGTTGGCTGACCCTGGGGTCTCCCGCTACCCCCCTACCCCAGTCCCTACCCGGCCCATGCCGTCCTTCGTACTTAAAGGGGCCGTCTTCGTGAGTAGTGATTTTGTGTAGAAACGAATGGGATTCACGTGTAAAGTGTATAGGAAATATCGTCTTAGAAAACTCAAAATTAAAAATACTCAAACGGCATGGGCCACCCCAAGCTAACTTCTTGGCTGACCCTCGGGTCTCCCGCTACCCCCCTATCCCAGTCCCTACCCGGCCCATGCCGTTCTTGGTACTTAAAGTGGCCGTCTTCGTTGGCGGGAATTTCGTGTAGAAACGAATGGGAATAAGTAACCAACTTCACGCGTAAATCCCATAGGGAATATCGGCTTAGAAAACTCAAAATTAAAAATACTCAAACGGCATGGGCCACCCCAAGCTAACTTGTTGGCTGACCCTGGGGTCTCCCGCTACCCCCCTACCCCAGTCCCTACCCGGCCCATGCCGTCCTTCGTACTTAAAGGGGCCGTCTTCGTGAGTAGTGATTTTGTGTAGAAACGAATGGGATTCACGTGTAAAGTGTATAGGAAATATCGTCTTAGAAAACTCAAAATTAAAAATACTCAAACGGCATGGGCCACCCCAAGCTAACTTCTTGGCTGACCCTCGGGTCTCCCGCTACCCCCCTATCCCAGTCCCTACCCGGCCCATGCCGTTCTTGGTACTTAAAGGGGCCGTCTTCGTTGGCGGGAATTTCGTGTAGAAACGAATGGGAATAAGTAACCAACTTCACGCGTAAATCCCATAGGGAATATCGGCTTAGAAAACTCAAAATTAAAAATACTCAAACGGCATGGGCCACCCCAAGCTAACTTGTTGGCTGACCCTGGGGTCTCCCGCTACCCCCCTATCCCAGTCCCTACCCGGCCCATGCCGTTCTTGGTACTTAAAGGGGCCGTCTTCGTTGGCGGGAATTTCGTGTAGAAACGAATGGGAATAAGTAACCAACTTCACGCGTAAATCCCATAGGGAATATCGGCTTAGAAAACTCAAAATTAAAAATACTCAAACGGCATGGGCCACCCCAAGCTAACTTGTTGGCTGACCCTGGGGTCTCCCGCTACCCCCCTACCCCAGTCCCTACCCGGCCCATGCCGTCCTTCGTACTTAAAGGGGCCGTCTTCGTGAGTAGTGATTTTGTGTAGAAACGAATGGGATTCACGTGTAAAGTGTATAGGAAATATCGTCTTAGAAAACTCAAAATTAAAAATACTCAAACGGCATGGGCCACCCCAAGCTAACTTCTTGGCTGACCCTCGGATCTCCCGCTACCCCCCTATCCCAGTCCCTACCCGGCCCATGCCGTTCTTGGTACTTAAAGGGGCCGTCTTCGTTGGCGGGAATTTCGTGTAGAAACGAATGGGAATAAGTAACCAACTTCACGCGTAAATCCCATAGGGAATATCGGCTTAGAAAACTCAAAATTAAAAATACTCAAACGGCATGGGCCACCCCAAGCTAACTTGTTGGCTGACCCTGGGGTCTCCCGCTACCCCCCTATCCCAGTCCCTACCCGGCCCATGCCGTTCTTGGTACTTAAAGGGGCCGTCTTCGTTGGCGGGAATTTCGTGTAGAAACGAATGGGAATAAGTAACCAACTTCACGCGTAAATCCCATAGGGAATATCGGCTTAGAAAACTCAAAATTAAAAATACTCAAACGGCATGGGCCACCCCAAGCTAACTTGTTGGCTGACCCTGGGGTCTCCCGCTACCCCCCTACCCCAGTCCCTACCCGGCCCATGCCGTCCTTCGTACTTAAAGGGGCCGTCTTCGTGAGTAGTGATTTGTAGAAACGAATGGGATTCACGTGTAAAGTGTATAGGAAATATCGTCTTAGAAAACTCAAAATTAAAAATACTCAAACGGCATGGGCCACCCCAAGCTAACTTCTTGGCTGACCCTCGGGTCTCCCGCTACCCCCCTATCCCAGTCCCTACCCGGCCCATGCCGTTCTTGGTACTTAAAGGGGCCGTCTTCGTTGGCGGGAATTTCGTGTAGAAACGAATGGGAATAAGTAACCAACTTCACGCGTAAATCCCATAGGGAATATCGGCTTAGAAAACTCAAAATTAAAAATACTCAAACGGCATGGGCCACCCCAAGCTAACTTGTTGGCTGACCCTGGGGTCTCCCGCTACCACCCCTATCCCAGTCCCTACCCGGCCCATGCCGTTCTTGGTACTTAAAGGGGCCGTCTTCGTTGGCGGGAATTTCGTGTAGAAACGAATGGGAATAAGTAACCAACTTCACGCGTAAATCCCATAGGGAATATCGGCTTAGAAAACTCAAAATTAAAAATACTCAAACGGCATGGGCCACCCCAAGCTAACTTGTTGGCTGACCCTGGGGTCTCCCGCTACCCCCCTACCCCAGTCCCTACCCGGCCCATGCCGTCCTTCGTACTTAAAGGGGCCGTCTTCGTGAGTAGTGATTTTGTGTAGAAACGAATGGGATTCACGTGTAAAGTGTATAGGAAATATCGTCTTAGAAAACTCAAAATTAAAAATACTCAAACGGCATGGGCCACCCCAAGCTAACTTCTTGGCTGACCCTCGGGTCTCCCGCTACCCCCCTATCCCAGTCCCTACCCGGCCCATGCCGTTCTTGGTACTTAAAGGGGCCGTCTTCGTTGGCGGGAATTTCGTGTAGAAACGAATGGGAATAAGTAACCAACTTCACGCGTAAATCCCATAGGGAATATCGGCTTAGAAAACTCAAAATTAAAAATACTCAAACGGCATGGGCCACCCCAAGCTAACTTGTTGGCTGACCCTGGGGTCTCCCGCTACCCCCCTATCCCAGTCCCTACCCGGCCCATGCCGTTCTTGGTACTTAAAGGGGCCGTCTTCGTTGGCGGGAATTTCGTGTAGAAACGAATGGGAATAAGTAACCAACTTCACGCGTAAATCCCATAGGGAATATCGGCTTAGAAAACTCAAAATTAAAAATACTCAAACGGCATGGGCCACCCCAAGCTAACTTGTTGGCTGACCCTGGGGTCTCCCGCTACCCCCCTACCCCAGTCCCTACCCGGCCCATGCCGTCCTTCGTACTTAAAGGGGCCGTCTTCGTGAGTAGTGATTTTGTGTAGAAACGAATGGGATTCACGTGTAAAGTGTATAGGAAATATCGTCTTAGAAAACTCAAAATTAAAAATACTCAAACGGCATGGGCCACCCCAAGCTAACTTCTTGGCTGACCCTCGGGTCTCCCGCTACCCCCCTATCCCAGTCCCTACCCGGCCCATGCCGTTCTTGGTACTTAAAGGGGCCGTCTTCGTTGGCGGGAATTTCGTGTAGAAACGAATGGGAATAAGTAACCAACTTCACGCGTAAATCCCATAGGGAATATCGGCTTAGAAAACTCAAAATTAAAAATACTCAAACGGCATGGGCCACCCCAAGCTAACTTGTTGGCTGACCCTGGGGTCTCCCGCTACCCCCCTATCCCAGTCCCTACCCGGCCCATGCCGTTCTTGGTACTTAAAGGGGCCGTCTTCGTTGGCGGGAATTTCGTGTAGAAACGAATGGGAATAAGTAACCAACTTCACGCGTAAATCCCATAGGGAATATCGGCTTAGAAAACTCAAAATTAAAAATACTCAAACGGCATGGGCCACCCCAAGCTAACTTGTTGGCTGACCCTGGGGTCTCCCGCTACCCCCCTACCCCAGTCCCTACCCGGCCCATGCCGTCCTTCGTACTTAAAGGGGCCGTCTTCGTGAGTAGTGATTTTGTGTAGAAACGAATGGGATTCACGTGTAAAGTGTATAGGAAATATCGTCTTAGAAAACTCAAAATTAAAAATACTCAAACGGCATGGGCCACCCCAAGCTAACTTCTTGGCTGACCCTCGGGTCTCCCGCTACCCCCCTATCCCAGTCCCTACCCGGCCCATGCCGTTCTTGGTACTTAAAGGGGCCGTCTTCGTTGGCGGGAATTTCGTGTAGAAACGAATGGGAATAAGTAACCAACTTCACGCGTAAATCCCATAGGGAATATCGGCTTAGAAAACTCAAAATTAAAAATACTCAAACGGCATGGGCCACCCCAAGCTAACTTGTTGGCTGACCCTGGGGTCTCCCGCTACCCCCCTACCCCAGTCCCTACCCGGCCCATGCCGTCCTTCGTACTTAAAGGGGCCGTCTTCGTGAGTAGTGATTTTGTGTAGAAACGAATGGGATTCACGTGTAAAGTGTATAGGAAATATCGTCTTAGAAAACTCAAAATTAAAAATACTCAAACGGCATGGGCCACCCCAAGCTAACTTCTTGGCTGACCCTCGGGTCTCCCGCTACCCCCCTATCCCAGTCCCTACCCGGCCCATGCCGTTCTTGGTACTTAAAGGGGCCGTCTTCGTTGGCGGGAATTTCGTGTAGAAACGAATGGGAATAAGTAACCAACTTCACGCGTAAATCCCATAGGGAATATCGGCTTAGAAAACTCAAAATTAAAAATACTCAAACGGCATGGGCCACCCCAAGCTAACTTGTTGGCTGACCCTGGGGTCTCCCGCTACCCCCCTATCCCAGTCCCTACCCGGCCCATGCCGTTCTTGGTACTTAAAGGGGCCGTCTTCGTTGGCGGGAATTTCGTGTAGAAACGAATGGGAATAAGTAACCAACTTCACGCGTAAATCCCATAGGGAATATCGGCTTAGAAAACTCAAAATTAAAAATACTCAAACGGCATGGGCCACCCCAAGCTAACTTGTTGGCTGACCCTGGGGTCTCCCGCTACCCCCCTACCCCAGTCCCTACCCGGCCCATGCCGTCCTTCGTACTTAAAGGGGCCGTCTTCGTGAGTAGTGATTTTGTGTAGAAACGAATGGGATTCACGTGTAAAGTGTATAGGAAATATCGTCTTAGAAAACTCAAAATTAAAAATACTCAAACGGCATGGGCCACCCCAAGCTAACTTCTTGGCTGACCCTCGGGTCTCCCGCTACCCCCCTATCCCAGTCCCTACCCGGCCCATGCCGTTCTTGGTACTTAAAGGGGCCGTCTTCGTTGGCGGGAATTTCGTGTAGAAACGAATGGGAATAAGTAACCAACTTCACGCGTAAATCCCATAGGGAATATCGGCTTAGAAAACTCAAAATTAAAAATACTCAAACGGCATGGGCCACCCCAAGCTAACTTGTTGGCTGACCCTGGGGTCTCCCGCTACCCCCCTATCCCAGTCCCTACCCGGCCCATGCCGTTCTTGGTACTTAAAGGGGCCGTCTTCGTTGGCGGGAATTTCGTGTAGAAACGAATGGGAATAAGTAACCAACTTCACGCGTAAATCCCATAGGGAATATCGGCTTAGAAAACTCAAAATTAAAAATACTCAAACGGCATGGGCCACCCCAAGCTAACTTGTTGGCTGACCCTGGGGTCTCCCGCTACCCCCCTACCCCAGTCCCTACCCGGCCCATGCCGTCCTTCGTACTTAAAGGGGCCGTCTTCGTGAGTAGTGATTTTGTGTAGAAACGAATGGGATTCACGTGTAAAGTGTATAGGAAATATCGTCTTAGAAAACTCAAAATTAAAAATACTCAAACGGCATGGGCCACCCCAAGCTAACTTCTTGGCTGACCCTCGGGTCTCCCGCTACCCCCCTATCCCAGTCCCTACCCGGCCCATGCCGTTCTTGGTACTTAAAGGGGCCGTCTTCGTTGGCGGGAATTTCGTGTAGAAACGAATGGGAATAAGTAACCAACTTCACGCGTAAATCCCATAGGGAATATCGGCTTAGAAAACTCAAAATTAAAAATACTCAAACGGCATGGGCCACCCCAAGCTAACTTGTTGGCTGACCCTGGGGTCTCCCGCTACCCCCCTATCCCAGTCCCTACCCGGCCCATGCCGTTCTTGGTACTTAAAGGGGCCGTCTTCGTTGGCGGGAATTTCGTGTAGAAACGAATGGGAATAAGTAACCAACTTCACGCGTAAATCCCATAGGGAATATCGGCTTAGAAAACTCAAAATTAAAAATACTCAAACGGCATGGGCCACCCCAAGCTAACTTGTTGGCTGACCCTGGGGTCTCCCGCTACCCCCCTACCCCAGTCCCTACCCGGCCCATGCCGTCCTTCGTACTTAAAGGGGCCGTCTTCGTGAGTAGTGATTTTGTGTAGAAACGAATGGGATTCACGTGTAAAGTGTATAGGAAATATCGTCCTTAGAAAACTCAAAATTAAAAATACTCAAACGGCATGGGCCACCCCAAGCTAACTTCTTGGCTGACCCTCGGGTCTCCCGCTACCCCCCTATCCCAGTCCCTACCCGGCCCATGCCGTTCTTGGTACTTAAAGGGGCCGTCTTCGTTGGCGGGAATTTCGTGTAGAAACGAATGGGAATAAGTAACCAACTTCACGCGTAAATCCCATAGGGAATATCGGCTTAGAAAACTCAAAATTAAAAATACTCAAACGGCATGGGCCACCCCAAGCTAACTTGTTGGCTGACCCTGGGGTCTCCCGCTACCCCCCTATCCCAGTCCCTACCCGGCCCATGCCGTTCTTGGTACTTAAAGGGGCCGTCTTCGTTGGCGGGAATTTCGTGTAGAAACGAATGGGAATAAGTAACCAACTTCACGCGTAAATCCCATAGGGAATATCGGCTTAGAAAACTCAAAATTAAAAATACTCAAACGGCATGGGCCACCCCAAGCTAACTTGTTGGCTGACCCTGGGGTCTCCCGCTACCCCCCTACCCCAGTCCCTACCCGGCCCATGCCGTCCTTCGTACTTAAAGGGGCCGTCTTCGTGAGTAGTGATTTTGTGTAGAAACGAATGGGATTCACGTGTAAAGTGTATAGGAAATATCGTCTTAGAAAACTCAAAATTAAAAATACTCAAACGGCATGGGCCACCCCAAGCTAACTTCTTGGCTGACCCTCGGGTCTCCCGCTACCCCCCTATCCCAGTCCCTACCCGGCCCATGCCGTTCTTGGTACTTAAAGGGGCCGTCTTCGTTGGCGGGAATTTCGTGTAGAAACGAATGGGAATAAGTAACCAACTTCACGCGTAAATCCCATAGGGAATATCGGCTTAGAAAACTCAAAATTAAAAATACTCAAACGGCATGGGCCACCCCAAGCTAACTTGTTGGCTGACCCTGGGGTCTCCCGCTACCCCCCTATCCCAGTCCCTACCCGGCCCATGCCGTTCTTGGTACTTAAAGGGGCCGTCTTCGTTGGCGGGAATTTCGTGTAGAAACGAATGGGAATAAGTAACCAACTTCACGCGTAAATCCCATAGGGAATATCGGCTTAGAAAACTCAAAATTAAAAATACTCAAACGGCATGGGCCACCCCAAGCTAACTTGTTGGCTGACCCTGGGGTCTCCCGCTACCCCCCTACCCCAGTCCCTACCCGGCCCATGCCGTCCTTCGTACTTAAAGGGGCCGTCTTCGTGAGTAGTGATTTTGTGTAGAAACGAATGGGATTCACGTGTAAAGTGTATAGGAAATATCGTCTTAGAAAACTCAAAATTAAAAATACTCAAACGGCATGGGCCACCCCAAGCTAACTTCTTGGCTGACCCTCGGGTCTCCCGCTACCCCCCTATCCCAGTCCCTACCCGGCCCATGCCGTTCTTGGTACTTAAAGGGGCCGTCTTCGTTGGCGGGAATTTCGTGTAGAAACGAATGGGAATAAGTAACCAACTTCACGCGTAAATCCCATAGGGAATATCGGCTTAGAAAACTCAAAATTTAAAATACTCAAACGGCATGGGCCACCCCAAGCTAACTTGTTGGCTGACCCTGGGGTCTCCCGCTACCCCCCTATCCCAGTCCCTACCCGGCCCATGCCGTTCTTGGTACTTAAAGGGGCCGTCTTCGTTGGCGGGAATTTCGTGTAGAAACGAATGGGAATAAGTAACCAACTTCACGCGTAAATCCCATAGGGAATATCGGCTTAGAAAACTCAAAATTAAAAATACTCAAACGGCATGGGCCACCCCAAGCTAACTTGTTGGCTGACCCTGGGGTCTCCCGCTACCCCCCTACCCCAGTCCCTACCCGGCCCATGCCGTCCTTCGTACTTAAAGGGGCCGTCTTCGTGAGTAGTGATTTTGTGTAGAAACGAATGGGATTCACGTGTAAAGTGTATAGGAAATATCGTCTTAGAAAACTCAAAATTAAAAATACTCAAACGGCATGGGCCACCCCAAGCTAACTTCTTGGCTGACCCTCGGGTCTCCCGCTACCCCCCTATCCCAGTCCCTACCCGGCCCATGCCGTTCTTGGTACTTAAAGGGGCCGTCTTCGTTGGCGGGAATTTCGTGTAGAAACGAATGGGAATAAGTAACCAACTTCACGCGTAAATCCCATAGGGAATATCGGCTTAGAAAACTCAAAATTTAAAATACTCAAACGGCATGGGCCACCCCAAGCTAACTTGTTGGCTGACCCTGGGGTCTCCCGCTACCCCCCTATCCCAGTCCCTACCCGGCCCATGCCGTTCTTGGTACTTAAAGGGGCCGTCTTCGTTGGCGGGAATTTCGTGTAGAAACGAATGGGAATAAGTAACCAACTTCACGCGTAAATCCCATAGGGAATATCGGCTTAGAAAACTCAAAATTAAAAATACTCAAACGGCATGGGCCACCCCAAGCTAACTTGTTGGCTGACCCTGGGGTCTCCCGCTACCCCCCTACCCCAGTCCCTACCCGGCCCATGCCGTCCTTCGTACTTAAAGGGGCCGTCTTCGTGAGTAGTGATTTTGTGTAGAAACGAATGGGATTCACGTGTAAAGTGTATAGGAAATATCGTCTTAGAAAACTCAAAATTAAAAATACTCAAACGGCATGGGCCACCCCAAGCTAACTTCTTGGCTGACCCTCGGGTCTCCCGCTACCCCCCTATCCCAGTCCCTACCCGGCCCATGCCGTTCTTGGTACTTAAAGGGGCCGTCTTCGTTGGCGGGAATTTCGTGTAGAAACGAATGGGAATAAGTAACCAACTTCACGCGTAAATCCCATAGGGAATATCGGCTTAGAAAACTCAAAATTAAAAATACTCAAACGGCATGGGCCACCCCAAGCTAACTTGTTGGCTGACCCTGGGGTCTCCCGCTACCCCCCTATCCCAGTCCCTACCCGGCCCATGCCGTTCTTGGTACTTAAAGGGGCCGTCTTCGTTGGCGGGAATTTCGTGTAGAAACGAATGGGAATAAGTAACCAACTTCACGCGTAAATCCCATAGGGAATATCGGCTTAGAAAACTCAAAATTAAAAATACTCAAACGGCATGGGCCACCCCAAGCTAACTTGTTGGCTGACCCTGGGGTCTCCCGCTACCCCCCTACCCCAGTCCCTACCCGGCCCATGCCGTCCTTCGTACTTAAAGGGGCCGTCTTCGTGAGTAGTGATTTTGTGTAGAAACGAATGGGATTCACGTGTAAAGTGTATAGGAAATATCGTCTTAGAAAACTCAAAATTAAAAATACTCAAACGGCATGGGCCACCCCAAGCTAACTTCTTGGCTGACCCTCGGGTCTCCCGCTACCCCCCTATCCCAGTCCCTACCCGGCCCATGCCGTTCTTGGTACTTAAAGGGGCCGTCTTCGTTGGCGGGAATTTCGTGTAGAAACGAATGGGAATAAGTAACCAACTTCACGCGTAAATCCCATAGGGAATATCGGCTTAGAAAACTCAAAATTAAAAATACTCAAACGGCATGGGCCACCCCAAGCTAACTTGTTGGCTGACCCTGGGGTCTCCCGCTACCCCCCTATCCCAGTCCCTACCCGGCCCATGCCGTTCTTGGTACTTAAAGGGGCCGTCTTCGTTGGCGGGAATTTCGTGTAGAAACGAATGGGAATAAGTAACCAACTTCACGCGTAAATCCCATAGGGAATATCGGCTTAGAAAACTCAAAATTAAAAATACTCAAACGGCATGGGCCACCCCAAGCTAACTTGTTGGCTGACCCTGGGGTCTCCCGCTACCCCCCTACCCCAGTCCCTACCCGGCCCATGCCGTCCTTCGTACTTAAAGGGGCCGTCTTCGTGAGTAGTGATTTTGTGTAGAAACGAATGGGATTCACGTGTAAAGTGTATAGGAAATATCGTCTTAGAAAACTCAAAATTAAAAATACTCAAACGGCATGGGCCACCCCAAGCTAACTTCTTGGCTGACCCTCGGGTCTCCCGCTACCCCCCCTATCCCAGTCCCTACCCGGCCCATGCCGTTCTTGGTACTTAAAGGGGCCGTCTTCGTTGGCGGGAATTTCGTGTAGAAACGAATGGGAATAAGTAACCAACTTCACGCGTAAATCCCATAGGGAATATCGGCTTAGAAAACTCAAAATTAAAAATACTCAAACGGCATGGGCCACCCCAAGCTAACTTGTTGGCTGACCCTGGGGTCTCCCGCTACCCCCCTATCCCAGTCCCTACCCGGCCCATGCCGTTCTTGGTACTTAAAGGGGCCGTCTTCGTTGGCGGGAATTTCGTGTAGAAACGAATGGGAATAAGTAACCAACTTCACGCGTAAATCCCATAGGGAATATCGGCTTAGAAAACTCAAAATTAAAAATACTCAAACGGCATGGGCCACCCCAAGCTAACTTGTTGGCTGACCCTGGGGTCTCCCGCTACCCCCCTACCCCAGTCCCTACCCGGCCCATGCCGTCCTTCGTACTTAAAGGGGCCGTCTTCGTGAGTAGTGATTTTGTGTAGAAACGAATGGGATTCACGTGTAAAGTGTATAGGAAATATCGTCTTAGAAAACTCAAAATTAAAAATACTCAAACGGCATGGGCCACCCCAAGCTAACTTCTTGGCTGACCCTCGGGTCTCCCGCTACCCCCCTATCCCAGTCCCTACCCGGCCCATGCCGTTCTTGGTACTTAAAGGGGCCGTCTTCGTTGGCGGGAATTTCGTGTAGAAACGAATGGGAATAAGTAACCAACTTCACGCGTAAATCCCATAGGGAATATCGGCTTAGAAAACTCAAAATTAAAAATACTCAAACGGCATGGGCCACCCCAAGCTAACTTGTTGGCTGACCCTGGGGTCTCCCGCTACCCCCCTATCCCAGTCCCTACCCGGCCCATGCCGTTCTTGGTACTTAAAGGGGCCGTCTTCGTTGGCGGGAATTTCGTGTAGAAACGAATGGGAATAAGTAACCAACTTCACGCGTAAATCCCATAGGGAATATCGGCTTAGAAAACTCAAAATTAAAAATACTCAAACGGCATGGGCCACCCCAAGCTAACTTGTTGGCTGACCCTGGGGTCTCCCGCTACCCCCCTACCCCAGTCCCTACCCGGCCCATGCCGTCCTTCGTACTTAAAGGGGCCGTCTTCGTGAGTAGTGATTTTGTGTAGAAACGAATGGGATTCACGTGTAAAGTGTATAGGAAATATCGTCTTAGAAAACTCAAAATTAAAAATACTCAAACGGCATGGGCCACCCCAAGCTAACTTCTTGGCTGACCCTCGGGTCTCCCGCTACCCCCCTATCCCAGTCCCTACCCGGCCCATGCCGTTCTTGGTACTTAAAGGGGCCGTCTTCGTTGGCGGGAATTTCGTGTAGAAACGAATGGGAATAAGTAACCAACTTCACGCGTAAATCCCATAGGGAATATCGGCTTAGAAAACTCAAAATTAAAAATACTCAAACGGCATGGGCCACCCCAAGCTAACTTGTTGGCTGACCCTGGGGTCTCCCGCTACCCCCCTATCCCAGTCCCTACCCGGCCCATGCCGTTCTTGGTACTTAAAGGGGCCGTCTTCGTTGGCGGGAATTTCGTGTAGAAACGAATGGGAATAAGTAACCAACTTCACGCGTAAATCCCATAGGGAATATCGGCTTAGAAAACTCAAAATTAAAAATACTCAAACGGCATGGGCCACCCCAAGCTAACTTGTTGGCTGACCCTGGGGTCTCCCGCTACCCCCCTACCCCAGTCCCTACCCGGCCCATGCCGTCCTTCGTACTTAAAGGGGCCGTCTTCGTGAGTAGTGATTTTGTGTAGAAACGAATGGGATTCACGTGTAAAGTGTATAGGAAATATCGTCTTAGAAAACTCAAAATTAAAAATACTCAAACGGCATGGGCCACCCCAAGCTAACTTCTTGGCTGACCCTCGGGTCTCCCGCTACCCCCCTATCCCAGTCCCTACCCGGCCCATGCCGTTCTTGGTACTTAAAGGGGCCGTCTTCGTTGGCGGGAATTTCGTGTAGAAACGAATGGGAATAAGTAACCAACTTCACGCGTAAATCCCATAGGGAATATCGGCTTAGAAAACTCAAAATTAAAAATACTCAAACGGCATGGGCGACCCCAAGCTAACTTGTTGGCTGACCCTGGGGTCTCCCGCTACCCCCCTATCCCAGTCCCTACCCGGCCCATGCCGTTCTTGGTACTTAAAGGGGCCGTCTTCGTTGGCGGGAATTTCGTGTAGAAACGAATGGGAATAAGTAACCAACTTCACGCGTAAATCCCATAGGGAATATCGGCTTAGAAAACTCAAAATTAAAAATACTCAAACGGCATGGGCCACCCCAAGCTAACTTGTTGGCTGACCCTGGGGTCTCCCGCTACCCCCCTACCCCAGTCCCTACCCGGCCCATGCCGTCCTTCGTACTTAAAGGGGCCGTCTTCGTGAGTAGTGATTTTGTGTAGAAACGAATGGGATTCACGTGTAAAGTGTATAGGAAATATCGTCTTAGAAAACTCAAAATTAAAAATACTCAAACGGCATGGGCCACCCCAAGCTAACTTCTTGGCTGACCCTCGGGTCTCCCGCTACCCCCCTATCCCAGTCCCTACCCGGCCCATGCCGTTCTTGGTACTTAAAGGGGCCGTCTTCGTTGGCGGGAATTTCGTGTAGAAACGAATGGGAATAAGTAACCAACTTCACGCGTAAATCCCATAGGGAATATCGGCTTAGAAAACTCAAAATTAAAAATACTCAAACGGCATGGGCCACCCCAAGCTAACTTGTTGGCTGACCCTGGGGTCTCCCGCTACCCCCCTATCCCAGTCCCTACCCGGCCCATGCCGTTCTTGGTACTTAAAGGGGCCGTCTTCGTTGGCGGGAATTTCGTGTAGAAACGAATGGGAATAAGTAACCAACTTCACGCGTAAATCCCATAGGGAATATCGGCTTAGAAAACTCAAAATTAAAAATACTCAAACGGCATGGGCCACCCCAAGCTAACTTGTTGGCTGACCCTGGGGTCTCCCGCTACCCCCCTACCCCAGTCCCTACCCGGCCCATGCCGTCCTTCGTACTTAAAGGGGCCGTCTTCGTGAGTAGTGATTTTGTGTAGAAACGAATGGGATTCACGTGTAAAGTGTATAGGAAATATCGTCTTAGAAAACTCAAAATTAAAAATACTCAAACGGCATGGGCCACCCCAAGCTAACTTCTTGGCTGACCCTCGGGTCTCCCGCTACCCCCCTATCCCAGTCCCTACCCGGCCCATGCCGTTCTTGGTACTTAAAGGGGCCGTCTTCGTTGGCGGGAATTTCGTGTAGAAACGAATGGGAATAAGTAACCAACTTCACGCGTAAATCCCATAGGGAATATCGGCTTAGAAAACTCAAAATTAAAAATACTCAAACGGCATGGGCCACCCCAAGCTAACTTGTTGGCTGACCCTGGGGTCTCCCGCTACCCCCCTATCCCAGTCCCTACCCGGCCCATGCCGTTCTTGGTACTTAAAGGGGCCGTCTTCGTTGGCGGGAATTTCGTGTAGAAACGAATGGGAATAAGTAACCAACTTCACGCGTAAATCCCATAGGGAATATCGGCTTAGAAAACTCAAAATTAAAAATACTCAAACGGCATGGGCCACCCCAAGCTAACTTGTTGGCTGACCCTGGGGTCTCCCGCTACCCCCCTACCCCAGTCCCTACCCGGCCCATGCCGTCCTTCGTACTTAAAGGGGCCGTCTTCGTGAGTAGTGATTTTGTGTAGAAACGAATGGGATTCACGTGTAAAGTGTATAGGAAATATCGTCTTAGAAAACTCAAAATTAAAAATACTCAAACGGCATGGGCCACCCCAAGCTAACTTCTTGGCTGACCCTCGGGTCTCCCGCTACCCCCCTATCCCAGTCCCTACCCGGCCCATGCCGTTCTTGGTACTTAAAGGGGCCGTCTTCGTTGGCGGGAATTTCGTGTAGAAACGAATGGGAATAAGTAACCAACTTCACGCGTAAATCCCATAGGGAATATCGGCTTAGAAAACTCAAAATTAAAAATACTCAAACGGCATGGGCCACCCCAAGCTAACTTGTTGGCTGACCCTGGGGTCTCCCGCTACCCCCCTATCCCAGTCCCTACCCGGCCCATGCCGTTCTTGGTACTTAAAGGGGCCGTCTTCGTTGGCGGGAATTTCGTGTAGAAACGAATGGGAATAAGTAACCAACTTCACGCGTAAATCCCATAGGGAATATCGGCTTAGAAAACTCAAAATTAAAAATACTCAAACGGCATGGGCCACCCCAAGCTAACTTGTTGGCTGACCCTGGGGTCTCCCGCTACCCCCCTACCCCAGTCCCTACCCGGCCCATGCCGTCCTTCGTACTTAAAGGGGCCGTCTTCGTGAGTAGTGATTTTGTGTAGAAACGAATGGGATTCACGTGTAAAGTGTATAGGAAATATCGTCTTAGAAAACTCAAAATTAAAAATACTCAAACGGCATGGGCCACCCCAAGCTAACTTCTTGGCTGACCCTCGGGTCTCCCGCTACCCCCCTATCCCAGTCCCTACCCGGCCCATGCCGTTCTTGGTACTTAAAGGGGCCGTCTTCGTTGGCGGGAATTTCGTGTAGAAACGAATGGGAATAAGTAACCAACTTCACGCGTAAATCCCATAGGGAATATCGGCTTAGAAAACTCAAAATTAAAAATACTCAAACGGCATGGGCCACCCCAAGCTAACTTGTTGGCTGACCCTGGGGTCTCCCGCTACCCCCCTATCCCAGTCCCTACCCGGCCCATGCCGTTCTTGGTACTTAAAGGGGCCGTCTTCGTTGGCGGGAATTTCGTGTAGAAACGAATGGGAATAAGTAACCAACTTCACGCGTAAATCCCATAGGGAATATCGGCTTAGAAAACTCAAAATTAAAAATACTCAAACGGCATGGGCCACCCCAAGCTAACTTGTTGGCTGACCCTGGGGTCTCCCGCTACCCCCCTACCCCAGTCCCTACCCGGCCCATGCCGTCCTTCGTACTTAAAGGGGCCGTCTTCGTGAGTAGTGATTTTGTGTAGAAACGAATGGGATTCACGTGTAAAGTGTATAGGAAATATCGTCTTAGAAAACTCAAAATTAAAAATACTCAAACGGCATGGGCCACCCCAAGCTAACTTCTTGGCTGACCCTCGGGTCTCCCGCTACCCCCCTATCCCAGTCCCTACCCGGCCCATGCCGTTCTTGGTACTTAAAGGGGCCGTCTTCGTTGGCGGGAATTTCGTGTAGAAACGAATGGGAATAAGTAACCAACTTCACGCGTAAATCCCATAGGGAATATCGGCTTAGAAAACTCAAAATTAAAAATACTCAAACGGCATGGGCCACCCCAAGCTAACTTGTTGGCTGACCCTGGGGTCTCCCGCTACCCCCCTATCCCAGTCCCTACCCGGCCCATGCCGTTCTTGGTACTTAAAGGGGCCGTCTTCGTTGGCGGGAATTTCGTGTAGAAACGAATGGGAATAAGTAACCAACTTCACGCGTAAATCCCATAGGGAATATCGGCTTAGAAAACTCAAAATTAAAAATACTCAAACGGCATGGGCCACCCCAAGCTAACTTGTTGGCTGACCCTGGGGTCTCCCGCTACCCCCCTACCCCAGTCCCTACCCGGCCCATGCCGTCCTTCGTACTTAAAGGGGCCGTCTTCGTGAGTAGTGATTTTGTGTAGAAACGAATGGGATTCACGTGTAAAGTGTATAGGAAATATCGTCTTAGAAAACTCAAAATTAAAAATACTCAAACGGCATGGGCCACCCCAAGCTAACTTCTTGGCTGACCCTCGGGTCTCCCGCTACCCCCCTATCCCAGTCCCTACCCGGCCCATGCCGTTCTTGGTACTTAAAGGGGCCGTCTTCGTTGGCGGGAATTTCGTGTAGAAACGAATGGGAATAAGTAACCAACTTCACGCGTAAATCCCATAGGGAATATCGGCTTAGAAAACTCAAAATTAAAAATACTCAAACGGCATGGGCCACCCCAAGCTAACTTGTTGGCTGACCCTGGGGTCTCCCGCTACCCCCCTATCCCAGTCCCTACCCGGCCCATGCCGTTCTTGGTACTTAAAGGGGCCGTCTTCGTTGGCGGGAATTTCGTGTAGAAACGAATGGGAATAAGTAACCAACTTCACGCGTAAATCCCATAGGGAATATCGGCTTAGAAAACTCAAAATTAAAAATACTCAAACGGCATGGGCCACCCCAAGCTAACTTGTTGGCTGACCCTGGGGTCTCCCGCTACCCCCCTACCCCAGTCCCTACCCGGCCCATGCCGTCCTTCGTACTTAAAGGGGCCGTCTTCGTGAGTAGTGATTTTGTGTAGAAACGAATGGGATTCACGTGTAAAGTGTATAGGAAATATCGTCTTAGAAAACTCAAAATTAAAAATACTCAAACGGCATGGGCCACCCCAAGCTAACTTCTTGGCTGACCCTCGGGTCTCCCGCTACCCCCCTATCCCAGTCCCTACCCGGCCCATGCCGTTCTTGGTACTTAAAGGGGCCGTCTTCGTTGGCGGGAATTTCGTGTAGAAACGAATGGGAATAAGTAACCAACTTCACGCGTAAATCCCATAGGGAATATTGGCTTAGAAAACTCAAAATTAAAAATACTCAAACGGCATGGGCCACCCCAAGCTAACTTGTTGGCTGACCCTGGGGTCTCCCGCTACCCCCCTATCCCAGTCCCTACCCGGCCCATGCCGTTCTTGGTACTTAAAGGGGCCGTCTTCGTTGGCGGGAATTTCGTGTAGAAACGAATGGGAATAAGTAACCAACTTCACGCGTAAATCCCATAGGGAATATCGGCTTAGAAAACTCAAAATTAAAAATACTCAAACGGCATGGGCCACCCCAAGCTAACTTGTTGGCTGACCCTGGGGTCTCCCGCTACCCCCTACCCCAGTCCCTACCCGGCCCATGCCGTCCTTCGTACTTAAAGGGGCCGTCTTCGTGAGTAGTGATTTTGTGTAGAAACGAATGGGATTCACGTGTAAAGTGTATAGGAAATATCGTCTTAGAAAACTCAAAATTAAAAATACTCAAACGGCATGGGCCACCCCAAGCTAACTTCTTGGCTGACCCTCGGGTCTCCCGCTACCCCCCTATCCCAGTCCCTACCCGGCCCATGCCGTTCTTGGTACTTAAAGGGGCCGTCTTCGTTGGCGGGAATTTCGTGTAGAAACGAATGGGAATAAGTAACCAACTTCACGCGTAAATCCCATAGGGAATATCGGCTTAGAAAACTCAAAATTAAAAATACTCAAACGGCATGGGCCACCCCAAGCTAACTTGTTGGCTGACCCTGGGGTCTCCCGCTACCCCCCTATCCCAGTCCCTACCCGGCCCATGCCGTTCTTGGTACTTAAAGGGGCCGTCTTCGTTGGCGGGAATTTCGTGTAGAAACGAATGGGAATAAGTAACCAACTTCACGCGTAAATCCCATAGGGAATATCGGCTTAGAAAACTCAAAATTAAAAATACTCAAACGGCATGGGCCACCCCAAGCTAACTTGTTGGCTGACCCTGGGGTCTCCCGCTACCCCCCTACCCCAGTCCCTACCCGGCCCATGCCGTCCTTCGTACTTAAAGGGGCCGTCTTCGTGAGTAGTGATTTTGTGTAGAAACGAATGGGATTCACGTGTAAAGTGTATAGGAAATATCGTCTTAGAAAACTCAAAATTAAAAATACTCAAACGGCATGGGCCACCCCAAGCTAACTTCTTGGCTGACCCTCGGGTCTCCCGCTACCCCCCTATCCCAGTCCCTACCCGGCCCATGCCGTTCTTGGTACTTAAAGGGGCCGTCTTCGTTGGCGGGAATTTCGTGTAGAAACGAATGGGAATAAGTAACCAACTTCACGCGTAAATCCCATAGGGAATATCGGCTTAGAAAACTCAAAATTAAAAATACTCAAACGGCATGGGCCACCCCAAGCTAACTTGTTGGCTGACCCTGGGGTCTCCCGCTACCCCCCTATCCCAGTCCCTACCCGGCCCATGCCGTTCTTGGTACTTAAAGGGGCCGTCTTCGTTGGCGGGAATTTCGTGTAGAAACGAATGGGAATAAGTAACCAACTTCACGCGTAAATCCCATAGGGAATATCGGCTTAGAAAACTCAAAATTAAAAATACTCAAACGGCATGGGCCACCCCAAGCTAACTTGTTGGCTGACCCTGGGGTCTCCCGCTACCCCTCTACCCCAGTCCCTACCCGGCCCATGCCGTCCTTCGTACTTAAAGGGGCCGTCTTCGTGAGTAGTGATTTTGTGTAGAAACGAATGGGATTCACGTGTAAAGTGTATTGGAAATATCGTCTTAGAAAACTCAAAATTAAAAATACTCAAACGGCATGGGCCACCCCAAGCTAACTTCTTGGCTGACCCTCGGGTCTCCCGCTACCCCCCTATCCCAGTCCCTACCCGGCCCATGCCGTTCTTGGTACTTAAAGGGGCCGTCTTCGTTGGCGGGAATTTCGTGTAGAAACGAATGGGAATAAGTAACCAACTTCACGCGTAAATCCCATAGGGAATATCGGCTTAGAAAACTCAAAATTAAAAATACTCAAACGACATGGGCCACCCCAAGCTAACTTGTTGGCTGACCCTGGGGTCTCCCGCTACCCCCCTATCCCAGTCCCTACCCGGCCCATGCCGTTCTTGGTACTTAAAGGGGCCGTCTTCGTTGGCGGGAATTTCGTGTAGAAACGAATGGGAATAAGTAACCAACTTCACGCGTAAATCCCATAGGGAATATCGGCTTAGAAAACTCAAAATTAAAAATACTCAAACGGCATGGGCCACCCCAAGCTAACTTGTTGGCTGACCCTGGGGTCTCCCGCTACCCCCCTACCCCAGTCCCTACCCGGCCCATGCCGTCCTTCGTACTTAAAGGGGCCGTCTTCGTGAGTAGTGATTTTGTGTAGAAACGAATGGGATTCACGTGTAAAGTGTATAGGAAATATCGTCTTAGAAAACTCAAAATTAAAAATACTCAAACGGCATGGGCCACCCCAAGCTAACTTCTTGGCTGACCCTCGGGTCTCCCGCTACCCCCCTATCCCAGTCCCTACCCGGCCCATGCCGTTCTTGGTACTTAAAGGGGCCGTCTTCGTTGGCGGGAATTTCGTGTAGAAACGAATGGGAATAAGTAACCAACTTCACGCGTAAATCCCATAGGGAATATCGGCTTAGAAAACTCAAAATTAAAAATACTCAAACGGCATGGGCCACCCCAAGCTAACTTGTTGGCTGACCCTGGGGTCTCCCGCTACCCCCCTATCCCAGTCCCTACCCGGCCCATGCCGTTCTTGGTACTTAAAGGGGCCGTCTTCGTTGGCGGGAATTTCGTGTAGAAACGAATGGGAATAAGTAACCAACTTCACGCGTAAATCCCATAGGGAATATCGGCTTAGAAAACTCAAAATTAAAAATACTCAAACGGCATGGGCCACCCCAAGCTAACTTGTTGGCTGACCCTGGGGTCTCCCGCTACCCCCCT
Organism: Crossaster papposus; assembly: GCA_037893245.1. Taxonomy (NCBI): domain Eukaryota; kingdom Metazoa; phylum Echinodermata; class Asteroidea; order Velatida; family Solasteridae; genus Crossaster; species Crossaster papposus. Next base: position 39,119 of record JBAIAA010000615.1, read on the forward strand.
ACCCCAGTCCCTACCCGGCCCATGCCGTCCTTCGTACTTAAAGGGGCCGTCTTCGTGAGTAGTGATTTTGTGTAGAAACGAATGGGATTCACGTGTAAAGTGTATAGGAAATATCGTCTTAGAAAACTCAAAATTAAAAATACTCAAACGGCATGGGCCACCCCAAGCTAACTTCTTGGCTGACCCTCGGGTCTCCCGCTACCCCCCTATCCCAGTCCCTACCCGGCCCATGCCGTTCTTGGTACTTAAAGGGGCCGTCTTCGTTGGCGGGAATTTCGTGTAGAAACGAATGGGAATAAGTAACCAACTTCACGCGTAAATCCCATAGGGAATATCGGCTTAGAAAACTCAAAATTAAAAATACTCAAACGGCATGGGCCACCCCAAGCTAACTTGTTGGCTGACCCTGGGGTCTCCCGCTACCCCCCTATCCCAGTCCCTACCCGGCCCATGCCGTTCTTGGTACTTAAAGGGGCCGTCTTCGTTGGCGGGAATTTCGTGTAGAAACGAATGGGAATAAGTAACCAACTTCACGCGTAAATCCCATAGGGAATATCGGCTTAGAAAACTCAAAATTAAAAATACTCAAACGGCATGGGCCACCCCAAGCTAACTTGTTGGCTGACCCTGGGGTCTCCCGCTACCCCCCTACCCCAGTCCCTACCCGGCCCATGCCGTCCTTCGTACTTAAAGGGGCCGTCTTCGTGAGTAGTGATTTTGTGTAGAAACGAATGGGATTCACGTGTAAAGTGTATAGGAAATATCGTCTTAGAAAACTCAAAATTAAAAATACTCAAACGGCATGGGCCACCCCAAGCTAACTTCTTGGCTGACCCTCGGGTCTCCCGCTACCCCCCTATCCCAGTCCCTACCCGGCCCATGCCGTTCTTGGTACTTAAAGGGGCCGTCTTCGTTGGCGGGAATTTCGTGTAGAAACGAATGGGAATAAGTAACCAACTTCACGCGTAAATCCCATAGGGAATATCGGCTTAGAAAACTCAAAATTAAAAATACTCAAACGGCATGGGCCACCCCAAGCTAACTTGTTGGCTGACCCTGGGGTCTCCCGCTACCCCCCTATCCCAGTCCCTACCCGGCCCATGCCGTTCTTGGTACTTAAAGGGGCCGTCTTCGTTGGCGGGAATTTCGTGTAGAAACGAATGGGAATAAGTAACCAACTTCACGCGTAAATCCCATAGGGAATATCGGCTTAGAAAACTCAAAATTAAAAATACTCAAACGGCATGGGCCACCCCAAGCTAACTTGTTGGCTGACCCTGGGGTCTCCCGCTACCCCCCTACCCCAGTCCCTACCCGGCCCATGCCGTCCTTCGTACTTAAAGGGGCCGTCTTCGTGAGTAGTGATTTTGTGTAGAAACGAATGGGATTCACGTGTAAAGTGTATAGGAAATATCGTCTTAGAAAACTCAAAATTAAAAATACTCAAACGGCATGGGCCACCCCAAGCTAACTTCTTGGCTGACCCTCGGGTCTCCCGCTACCCCCCTATCCCAGTCCCTACCCGGCCCATGCCGTTCTTGGTACTTAAAGGGGCCGTCTTCGTTGGCGGGAATTTCGTGTAGAAACGAATGGGAATAAGTAACCAACTTCACGCGTAAATCCCATAGGGAATATCGGCTTAGAAAACTCAAAATTAAAAATACTCAAACGGCATGGGCCACCCCAAGCTAACTTGTTGGCTGACCCTGGGGTCTCCCGCTACCCCCCTATCCCAGTCCCTACCCGGCCCATGCCGTTCTTGGTACTTAAAGGGGCCGTCTTCGTTGGCGGGAATTTCGTGTAGAAACGAATGGGAATAAGTAACCAACTTCACGCGTAAATCCCATAGGGAATATCGGCTTAGAAAACTCAAAATTAAAAATACTCAAACGGCATGGGCCACCCCAAGCTAACTTGTTGGCTGACCCTGGGGTCTCCCGCTACCCCCCTACCCCAGTCCCTACCCGGCCCATGCCGTCCTTCGTACTTAAAGGGGCCGTCTTCGTGAGTAGTGATTTTGTGTAGAAACGAATGGGATTCACGTGTAAAGTGTATAGGAAATATCGTCTTAGAAAACTCAAAATTAAAAATACTCAAACGGCATGGGCCACCCCAAGCTAACTTCTTGGCTGACCCTCGGGTCTCCCGCTACCCCCCTATCCCAGTCCCTACCCGGCCCATGCCGTTCTTGGTACTTAAAGGGGCCGTCTTCGTTGGCGGGAATTTCGTGTAGAAACGAATGGGAATAAGTAACCAACTTCACGCGTAAATCCCATAGGGAATATCGGCTTAGAAAACTCAAAATTAAAAATACTCAAACGGCATGGGCCACCCCAAGCTAACTTGTTGGCTGACCCTGGGGTCTCCCGCTACCCCCCTATCCCAGTCCCTACCCGGCCCATGCCGTTCTTGGTACTTAAAGGGGCCGTCTTCGTTGGCGGGAATTTCGTGTAGAAACGAATGGGAATAAGTAACCAACTTCACGCGTAAATCCCATAGGGAATATCGGCTTAGAAAACTCAAAATTAAAAATACTCAAACGGCATGGGCCACCCCAAGCTAACTTGTTGGCTGACCCTGGGGTCTCCCGCTACCCCCCTACCCCAGTCCCTACCCGGCCCATGCCGTCCTTCGTACTTAAAGGGGCCGTCTTCGTGAGTAGTGATTTTGTGTAGAAACGAATGGGATTCACGTGTAAAGTGTATAGGAAATATCGTCTTAGAAAACTCAAAATTAAAAATACTCAAACGGCATGGGCCACCCCAAGCTAACTTCTTGGCTGACCCTCGGGTCTCCCGCTACCCCCCTATCCCAGTCCCTACCCGGCCCATGCCGTTCTTGGTACTTAAAGGGGCCGTCTTCGTTGGCGGGAATTTCGTGTAGAAACGAATGGGAATAAGTAACCAACTTCACGCGTAAATCCCATAGGGAATATCGGCTTAGAAAACTCAAAATTAAAAATACTCAAACGGCATGGGCCACCCCAAGCTAACTTGTTGGCTGACCCTGGGGTCTCCCGCTACCCCCCTATCCCAGTCCCTACCCGGCCCATGCCGTTCTTGGTACTTAAAGGGGCCGTCTTCGTTGGCGGGAATTTCGTGTAGAAACGAAAGGGAATAAGTAACCAACTTCACGCGTAAATCCCATAGGGAATATCGGCTTAGAAACCTCAAAATTAAAAATACTCAAACGGCATGGGCCACCCCAAGCTAACTTGTTGGCTGACCCTGGGGTCTCCCGCTACCCCCCTACCCCAGTCCCTACCCGGCCCATGCCGTCCTTCGTACTTAAAGGGGCCGTCTTCGTGAGTAGTGATTTTGTGTAGAAACGAATGGGATTCACGTGTAAAGTGTATAGGAAATATCGTCTTAGAAAACTCAAAATTAAAAATACTCAAACGGCATGGGCCACCCCAAGCTAACTTCTTGGCTGACCCTCGGGTCTCCCGCTACCCCCCTATCCCAGTCCCTACCCGGCCCATGTCGTTCTTGGTACTTAAAGGGGCCGTCTTCGTTGGCGGGAATTTCGTGTAGAAACGAATGGGAATAAGTAACCAACTTCACGCGTAAATCCCATAGGGAATATCGGCTTAGAAAACTCAAAATTAAAAATACTCAAACGGCATGGGCCACCCCAAGCTAACTTGTTGGCTGACCCTGGGGTCTCCCGCTACCCCCCTATCCCAGTCCCTACCCGGCCCATGCCGTTCTTGGTACTTAAAGGGGCCGTCTTCGTTGGCGGGAATTTCGTGTAGAAACGAATGGGAATAAGTAACCAACTTCACGCGTAAATCCCATAGGGAATATCGGCTTAGAAAACTCAAAATTAAAAATACTCAAACGGCATGGGCCACCCCAAGCTAACTTGTTGGCTGACCCTGGGGTCTCCCGCTACCCCCCTATCCCAGTCCCTACCCGGCCCATGCCGTTCTTGGTACTTAAAGGGGCCGTCTTCGTTGGCGGGAATTTCGTGTAGAAACGAATGGGAATAAGTAACCAACTTCACGCGTAAATCCCATAGGGAATATCGGCTTAGAAAACTCAAAATTAAAAATACTCAAACGGCATGGGCCACCCCAAGCTAACTTGTTGGCTGACCCTGGGGTCTCCCGCTACCCCCCTACCCCAGTCCCTACCCGGCCCATGCCGTCCTTCGTACTTAAAGGGGCCGTCTTCGTGAGTAGTGATTTTGTGTAGAAACGAATGGGATTCACGTGTAAAGTGTATAGGAAATATCGTCTTAGAAAACTCAAAATTAAAAATACTCAAACGGCATGGGCCACCCCAAGCTAACTTCTTGGCTGACCCTCGGGTCTCCCGCTACCCCCCTATCCCAGTCCCTACCCGGCCCATGTCGTTCTTGGTACTTAAAGGGGCCGTCTTCGTTGGCGGGAATTTCGTGTAGAAACGAATGGGAATAAGTAACCAACTTCACGCGTAAATCCCATAGGGAATATCGGCTTAGAAAACTCAAAATTAAAAATACTCAAACGGCATGGGCCACCCCAAGCTAACTTGTTGGCTGACCCTGGGGTCTCCCGCTACCCCCCTATCCCAGTCCCTACCCGGCCCATGCCGTTCTTGGTACTTAAAGGGGCCGTCTTCGTTGGCGGAAATTTCGTGTAGAAACGAATGGGAATAAGTAACCAACTTCACGCGTAAATCCCATAGGGAATATCGGCTTAGAAAACTCAAAATTAAAAATACTCAAACGGCATGGGCCACCCCAAGCTAACTTGTTGGCTGACCCTGGGGTCTCCCGCTACCCCCCTACCCCAGTCCCTACCCGGCCCATGCCGTCCTTCGTACTTAAAGGGGCCGTCTTCGTGAGTAGTGATTTTGTGTAGAAACGAATGGGATTCACGTGTAAAGTGTATAGGAAATATCGTCTTAGAAAACTCAAAATTAAAAATACTCAAACGGCATGGGCCACCCCAAGCTAACTTCTTGGCTGACCCTCGGGTCTCCCGCTACCCCCCTATCCCAGTCCCTACCCGGCCCATGCCGTTCTTGGTACTTAAAGGGGCCGTCTTCGTTGGCGGGAATTTCGTGTAGAAACGAATGGGAATAAGTAACCAACTTCACGCGTAAATCCCATAGGGAATATCGGCTTAGAAAACTCAAAATTAAAAATACTCAAACGGCATGGGCCACCCCAAGCTAACTTGTTGGCTGACCCTGGGGTCTCCCGCTACCCCCCTATCCCAGTCCCTACCCGGCCCATGCCGTTCTTGGTACTTAAAGGGGCCGTCTTCGTTGGCGGGAATTTCGTGTAGAAACGAATGGGAATAAGTAACCAACTTCACGCGTAAATCCCATAGGGAATATCGGCTTAGAAAACTCAAAATTAAAAATACTCAAACGGCATGGGCCACCCCAAGCTAACTTGTTGGCTGACCCTGGGGTCTCCCGCTACCCCCCTACCCCAGTCCCTACCCGGCCCATGCCGTCCTTCGTACTTAAAGGGGCCGTCTTCGTGAGTAGTGATTTTGTGTAGAAACGAATGGGATTCACGTGTAAAGTGTATAGGAAATATCGTCTTAGAAAACTCAAAATTAAAAATACTCAAACGGCATGGGCCACCCCAAGCTAACTTCTTGGCTGACCCTCGGGTCTCCCGCTACCCCCCTATCCCAGTCCCTACCCGGCCCATGCCGTTCTTGGTACTTAAAGGGGCCGTCTTCGTTGGCGGGAATTTCGTGTAGAAACGAATGGGAATAAGTAACCAACTTCACGCGTAAATCCCATAGGGAATATCGGCTTAGAAAACTCAAAATTTAAAATACTCAAACGGCATGGGCCACCCCAAGCTAACTTGTTGGCTGACCCTGGGGTCTCCCGCTACCCCCCTATCCCAGTCCCTACCCGGCCCATGCCGTTCTTGGTACTTAAAGGGGCCGTCTTCGTTGGCGGGAATTTCGTGTAGAAACGAATGGGAATAAGTAACCAACTTCACGCGTAAATCCCATAGGGAATATCGGCTTAGAAAACTCAAAATTAAAAATACTCAAACGGCATGGGCCACCCCAAGCTAACTTGTTGGCTGACCCTGGGGTCTCCCGCTACCCCCCTACCCCAGTCCCTACCCGGCCCATGCCGTCCTTCGTACTTAAAGGGGCCGTCTTCGTGAGTAGTGATTTTGTGTAGAAACGAATGGGATTCACGTGTAAAGTGTATAGGAAATATCGTCTTAGAAAACTCAAAATTAAAAATACTCAAACGGCATGGGCCACCCCAAGCTAACTTCTTGGCTGACCCTCGGGTCTCCCGCTACCCCCCTATCCCAGTCCCTACCCGGCCCATGTCGTTCTTGGTACTTAAAGGGGCCGTCTTCGTTGGCGGGAATTTCGTGTAGAAACGAATGGGAATAAGTAACCAACTTCACGCGTAAATCCCATAGGGAATATCGGCTTAGAAAACTCAAAATTAAAAATACTCAAACGGCATGGGCCACCCCAAGCTAACTTGTTGGCTGACCCTGGGGTCTCCCGCTACCCCCCTATCCCAGTCCCTACCCGGCCCATGCCGTTCTTGGTACTTAAAGGGGCCGTCTTCGTTGGCGGGAATTTCGTGTAGAAACGAATGGGAATAAGTAACCAACTTCACGCGTAAATCCCATAGGGAATATCGGCTTAGAAAACTCAAAATTAAAAATACTCAAACGGCATGGGCCACCCCAAGCTAACTTGTTGGCTGACCCTGGGGTCTCCCGCTACCCCCCTACCCCAGTCCCTACCCGGCCCATGCCGTCCTTCGTACTTAAAGGGGCCGTCTTCGTGAGTAGTGATTTTGTGTAGAAACGAATGGGATTCACGTGTAAAGTGTATAGGAAATATCGTCTTAGAAAACTCAAAATTAAAAATACTCAAACGGCATGGGCCACCCCAAGCTAACTTCTTGGCTGACCCTCGGGTCTCCCGCTACCCCCCTATCCCAGTCCCTACCCGGCCCATGCCGTTCTTGGTACTTAAAGGGGCCGTCTTCGTTGGCGGGAATTTCGTGTAGAAACGAATGGGAATAAGTAACCAACTTCACGCGTAAATCCCATAGGGAATATCGGCTTAGAAAACTCAAAATTAAAAATACTCAAACGGCATGGGCCACCCCAAGCTAACTTGTTGGCTGACCCTGGGGTCTCCCGCTACCCCCCTATCCCAGTCCCTACCCGGCCCATGCCGTTCTTGGTACTTAAAGGGGCCGTCTTCGTTGGCGGGAATTTCGTGTAGAAACGAATGGGAATAAGTAACCAACTTCACGCGTAAATCCCATAGGGAATATCGGCTTAGAAAACTCAAAATTAAAAATACTCAAACGGCATGGGCCACCCCAAGCTAACTTGTTGGCTGACCCTGGGGTCTCCCGCTACCCCCCTACCCCAGTCCCTACCCGGCCCATGCCGTCCTTCGTACTTAAAGGGGCCGTCTTCGTGAGTAGTGATTTTGTGTAGAAACGAATGGGATTCACGTGTAAAGTGTATAGGAAATATCGTCTTAGAAAACTCAAAATTAAAAATACTCAAACGGCATGGGCCACCCCAAGCTAACTTCTTGGCTGACCCTCGGGTCTCCCGCTACCCCCCTATCCCAGTCCCTACCCGGCCCATGCCGTTCTTGGTACTTAAAGGGGCCGTCTTCGTTGGCGGGAATTTCGTGTAGAAACGAATGGGAATAAGTAACCAACTTCACGCGTAAATCCCATAGGGAATATCGGCTTAGAAAACTCAAAATTAAAAATACTCAAACGGCATGGGCCACCCCAAGCTAACTTGTTGGCTGACCCTGGGGTCTCCCGCTACCCCCCTATCCCAGTCCCTACCCGGCCCATGCCGTTCTTGGTACTTAAAGGGGCCGTCTTCGTTGGCGGGAATTTCGTGTAGAAACGAATGGGAATAAGTAACCAACTTCACGCGTAAATCCCATAGGGAATATCGGCTTAGAAAACTCAAAATTAAAAATACTCAAACGGCATGGGCCACCCCAAGCTAACTTGTTGGCTGACCCTGGGGTCTCCCGCTACCCCCCTACCCCAGTCCCTACCCGGCCCATGCCGTCCTTCGTACTTAAAGGGGCCGTCTTCGTGAGTAGTGATTTTGTGTAGAAACGAATGGGATTCACGTGTAAAGTGTATAGGAAATATCGTCTTAGAAAACTCAAAATTAAAAATACTCAAACGGCATGGGCCACCCCAAGCTAACTTCTTGGCTGACCCTCGGGTCTCCCGCTACCCCCCTATCCCAGTCCCTACCCGGCCCATGCCGTTCTTGGTACTTAAAGGGGCCGTCTTCGTTGGCGGGAATTTCGTGTAGAAACGAATGGGAATAAGTAACCAACTTCACGCGTAAATCCCATAGGGAATATCGGCTTAGAAAACTCAAAATTAAAAATACTCAAACGGCATGGGCCACCCCAAGCTAACTTGTTGGCTGACCCTGGGGTCTCCCGCTACCCCCCTATCCCAGTCCCTACCCGGCCCATGCCGTTCTTGGTACTTAAAGGGGCCGTCTTCGTTGGCGGGAATTTCGTGTAGAAACGAATGGGAATAAGTAACCAACTTCACGCGTAAATCCCATAGGGAATATCGGCTTAGAAAACTCAAAATTAAAAATACTCAAACGGCATGGGCCACCCCAAGCTAACTTGTTGGCTGACCCTGGGGTCTCCCGCTACCCCCCTACCCCAGTCCCTACCCGGCCCATGCCGTCCTTCGTACTTAAAGGGGCCGTCTTCGTGAGTAGTGATTTTGTGTAGAAACGAATGGGATTCACGTGTAAAGTGTATAGGAAATATCGTCTTAGAAAACTCAAAATTAAAAATACTCAAACGGCATGGGCCACCCCAAGCTAACTTCTTGGCTGACCCTCGGGTCTCCCGCTACCCCCCTATCCCAGTCCCTACCCGGCCCATGCCGTTCTTGGTACTTAAAGGGGCCGTCTTCGTTGGCGGGAATTTCGTGTAGAAACGAATGGGAATAAGTAACCAACTTCACGCGTAAATCCCATAGGGAATATCGGCTTAGAAAACTCAAAATTAAAAATACTCAAACGGCATGGGCCACCCCAAGCTAACTTGTTGGCTGACCCTGGGGTCTCCCGCTACCCCCCTATCCCAGTCCCTACCCGGCCCATGCCGTTCTTGGTACTTAAAGGGGCCGTCTTCGTTGGCGGGAATTTCGTGTAGAAACGAATGGGAATAAGTAACCAACTTCACGCGTAAATCCCATAGGGAATATCGGCTTAGAAAACTCAAAATTAAAAATACTCAAACGGCATGGGCCACCCCAAGCTAACTTGTTGGCTGACCCTGGGGTCTCCCGCTACCCCCCTACCCCAGTCCCTACCCGGCCCATGCCGTCCTTCGTACTTAAAGGGGCCGTCTTCGTGAGTAGTGATTTTGTGTAGAAACGAATGGGATTCACGTGTAAAGTGTATAGGAAATATCGTCTTAGAAAACTCAAAATTAAAAATACTCAAACGGCATGGGCCACCCCAAGCTAACTTCTTGGCTGACCCTCGGGTCTCCCGCTACCCCCCTATCCCAGTCCCTACCCGGCCCATGCCGTTCTTGGTACTTAAAGGGGCCGTCTTCGTTGGCGGGAATTTCGTGTAGAAACGAATGGGAATAAGTAACCAACTTCACGCGTAAATCCCATAGGGAATATCGGCTTAGAAAACTCAAAATTAAAAATACTCAAACGGCATGGGCCACCCCAAGCTAACTTGTTGGCTGACCCTGGGGTCTCCCGCTACCCCCCTATCCCAGTCCCTACCCGGCCCATGCCGTTCTTGGTACTTAAAGGGGCCGTCTTCGTTGGCGGGAATTTCGTGTAGAAACGAATGGGAATAAGTAACCAACTTCACGCGTAAATCCCATAGGGAATATCGGCTTAGAAAACTCAAAATTAAAAATACTCAAACGGCATGGGCCACCCCAAGCTAACTTGTTGGCTGACCCTGGGGTCTCCCGCTACCCCCCTACCCCAGTCCCTACCCGGCCCATGCCGTCCTTCGTACTTAAAGGGGCCGTCTTCGTGAGTAGTGATTTTGTGTAGAAACGAATGGGATTCACGTGTAAAGTGTATAGGAAATATCGTCTTAGAAAACTCAAAATTAAAAATACTCAAACGGCATGGGCCACCCCAAGCTAACTTCTTGGCTGACCCTCGGGTCTCCCGCTACCCCCCTATCCCAGTCCCTACCCGGCCCATGCCGTTCTTGGTACTTAAAGGGGCCGTCTTCGTTGGCGGGAATTTCGTGTAGAAACGAATGGGAATAAGTAACCAACTTCACGCGTAAATCCCATAGGGAATATCGGCTTAGAAAACTCAAAATTAAAAATACTCAAACGGCATGGGCCACCCCAAGCTAACTTGTTGGCTGACCCTGGGGTCTCCCGCTACCCCCCTATCCCAGTCCCTACCCGGCCCATGCCGTTCTTGGTACTTAAAGGGGCCGTCTTCGTTGGCGGGAATTTCGTGTAGAAACGAATGGGAATAAGTAACCAACTTCACGCGTAAATCCCATAGGGAATATCGGCTTAGAAAACTCAAAATTAAAAATACTCAAACGGCATGGGCCACCCCAAGCTAACTTGTTGGCTGACCCTGGGGTCTCCCGCTACCCCCCTACCCCAGTCCCTACCCGGCCCATGCCGTCCTTCGTACTTAAAGGGGCCGTCTTCGTGAGTAGTGATTTTGTGTAGAAACGAATGGGATTCACGTGTAAAGTGTATAGGAAATATCGTCTTAGAAAACTCAAAATTAAAAATACTCAAACGGCATGGGCCACCCCAAGCTAACTTCTTGGCTGACCCTCGGGTCTCCCGCTACCCCCCTATCCCAGTCCCTACCCGGCCCATGCCGTTCTTGGTACTTAAAGGGGCCGTCTTCGTTGGCGGGAATTTCGTGTAGAAACGAATGGGAATAAGTAACCAACTTCACGCGTAAATCCCATAGGGAATATCGGCTTAGAAAACTCAAAATTAAAAATACTCAAACGGCATGGGCCACCCCAAGCTAACTTGTTGGCTGACCCTGGGGTCTCCCGCTACCCCCCTATCCCAGTCCCTACCCGGCCCATGCCGTTCTTGGTACTTAAAGGGGCCGTCTTCGTTGGCGGGAATTTCGTGTAGAAACGAATGGGAATAAGTAACCAACTTCACGCGTAAATCCCATAGGGAATATCGGCTTAGAAAACTCAAAATTAAAAATACTCAAACGGCATGGGCCACCCCAAGCTAACTTGTTGGCTGACCCTGGGGTCTCCCGCTACCCCCCTACCCCAGTCCCTACCCGGCCCATGCCGTCCTTCGTACTTAAAGGGGCCGTCTTCGTGAGTAGTGATTTTGTGTAGAAACGAATGGGATTCACGTGTAAAGTGTATAGGAAATATCGTCTTAGAAAACTCAAAATTAAAAATACTCAAACGGCATGGGCCACCCCAAGCTAACTTCTTGGCTGACCCTCGGGTCTCCCGCTACCCCCCTATCCCAGTCCCTACCCGGCCCATGCCGTTCTTGGTACTTAAAGGGGCCGTCTTCGTTGGCGGGAATTTCGTGTAGAAACGAATGGGAATAAGTAACCAACTTCACGCGTAAATCCCATAGGGAATATCGGCTTAGAAAACTCAAAATTAAAAATACTCAAACGGCATGGGCCACCCCAAGCTAACTTGTTGGCTGACCCTGGGGTCTCCCGCTACCCCCCTATCCCAGTCCCTACCCGGCCCATGCCGTTCTTGGTACTTAAAGGGGCCGTCTTCGTTGGCGGGAATTTCGTGTAGAAACGAATGGGAATAAGTAACCAACTTCACGCGTAAATCCCATAGGGAATATCGGCTTAGAAAACTCAAAATTAAAAATACTCAAACGGCATGGGCCACCCCAAGCTAACTTGTTGGCTGACCCTGGGGTCTCCCGCTACCCCCCTACCCCAGTCCCTACCCGGCCCATGCCGTCCTTCGTACTTAAAGGGGCCGTCTTCGTGAGTAGTGATTTTGTGTAGAAACGAATGGGATTCACGTGTAAAGTGTATAGGAAATATCGTCTTAGAAAACTCAAAATTAAAAATACTCAAACGGCATGGGCCACCCCAAGCTAACTTCTTGGCTGACCCTCGGGTCTCCCGCTACCCCCCTATCCCAGTCCCTACCCGGCCCATGCCGTTCTTGGTACTTAAAGGGGCCGTCTTCGTTGGCGGGAATTTCGTGTAGAAACGAATGGGAATAAGTAACCAACTTCACGCGTAAATCCCATAGGGAATATCGGCTTAGAAAACTCAAAATTAAAAATACTCAAACGGCATGGGCCACCCCAAGCTAACTTGTTGGCTGACCCTGGGGTCTCCCGCTACCCCCCTATCCCAGTCCCTACCCGGCCCATGCCGTTCTTGGTACTTAAAGGGGCCGTCTTCGTTGGCGGGAATTTCGTGTAGAAACGAATGGGAATAAGTAACCAACTTCACGCGTAAATCCCATAGGGAATATCGGCTTAGAAAACTCAAAATTAAAAATACTCAAACGGCATGGGCCACCCCAAGCTAACTTGTTGGCTGACCCTGGGGTCTCCCGCTACCCCCCTACCCCAGTCCCTACCCGGCCCATGCCGTCCTTCGTACTTAAAGGGGCCGTCTTCGTGAGTAGTGATTTTGTGTAGAAACGAATGGGATTCACGTGTAAAGTGTATAGGAAATATCGTCTTAGAAAACTCAAAATTAAAAATACTCAAACGGCATGGGCCACCCCAAGCTAACTTCTTGGCTGACCCTCGGGTCTCCCGCTACCCCCCTATCCCAGTCCCTACCCGGCCCATGCCGTTCTTGGTACTTAAAGGGGCCGTCTTCGTTGGCGGGAATTTCGTGTAGAAACGAATGGGAATAAGTAACCAACTTCACGCGTAAATCCCATAGGGAATATCGGCTTAGAAAACTCAAAATTAAAAATACTCAAACGGCATGGGCCACCCCAAGCTAACTTGTTGGCTGACCCTGGGGTCTCCCGCTACCCCCCTATCCCAGTCCCTACCCGGCCCATGCCGTTCTTGGTACTTAAAGGGGCCGTCTTCGTTGGCGGGAATTTCGTGTAGAAACGAATGGGAATAAGTAACCAACTTCACGCGTAAATCCCATAGGGAATATCGGCTTAGAAAACTCAAAATTAAAAATACTCAAACGGCATGGGCCACCCCAAGCTAACTTGTTGGCTGACCCTGGGGTCTCCCGCTACCCCCCTACCCCAGTCCCTACCCGGCCCATGCCGTCCTTCGTACTTAAAGGGGCCGTCTTCGTGAGTAGTGATTTTGTGTAGAAACGAATGGGATTCACGTGTAAAGTGTATAGGAAATATCGTCTTAGAAAACTCAAAATTAAAAATACTCAAACGGCATGGGCCACCCCAAGCTAACTTCTTGGCTGACCCTCGGGTCTCCCGCTACCCCCCTATCCCAGTCCCTACCCGGCCCATGCCGTTCTTGGTACTTAAAGGGGCCGTCTTCGTTGGCGGGAATTTCGTGTAGAAACGAATGGGAATAAGTAACCAACTTCACGCGTAAATCCCATAGGGAATATCGGCTTAGAAAACTCAAAATTAAAAATACTCAAACGGCATGGGCCACCCCAAGCTAACTTGTTGGCTGACCCTGGGGTCTCCCGCTACCCCCCTATCCCAGTCCCTACCCGGCCCATGCCGTTCTTGGTACTTAAAGGGGCCGTCTTCGTTGGCGGGAATTTCGTGTAGAAACGAATGGGAATAAGTAACCAACTTCACGCGTAAATCCCATAGGGAATATCGGCTTAGAAAACTCAAAATTAAAAATACTCAAACGGCATGGGCCACCCCAAGCTAACTTGTTGGCTGACCCTGGGGTCTCCCGCTACCCCCCTACCCCAGTCCCTACCCGGCCCATGCCGTCCTTCGTACTTAAAGGGGCCGTCTTCGTGAGTAGTGATTTTGTGTAGAAACGAATGGGATTCACGTGTAAAGTGTATAGGAAATATCGTCTTAGAAAACTCAAAATTAAAAATACTCAAACGGCATGGGCCACCCCAAGCTAACTTCTTGGCTGACCCTCGGGTCTCCCGCTACCCCCCTATCCCAGTCCCTACCCGGCCCATGCCGTTCTTGGTACTTAAAGGGGCCGTCTTCGTTGGCGGGAATTTCGTGTAGAAACGAATGGGAATAAGTAACCAACTTCACGCGTAAATCCCATAGGGAATATCGGCTTAGAAAACTCAAAATTAAAAATACTCAAACGGCATGGGCCACCCCAAGCTAACTTGTTGGCTGACCCTGGGGTCTCCCGCTACCCCCCTATCCCAGTCCCTACCCGGCCCATGCCGTTCTTGGTACTTAAAGGGGCCGTCTTCGTTGGCGGGAATTTCGTGTAGAAACGAATGGGAATAAGTAACCAACTTCACGCGTAAATCCCATAGGGAATATCGGCTTAGAAAACTCAAAATTAAAAATACTCAAACGGCATGGGCCACCCCAAGCTAACTTGTTGGCTGACCCTGGGGTCTCCCGCTACCCCCCTACCCCAGTCCCTACCCGGCCCATGCCGTCCTTCGTACTTAAAGGGGCCGTCTTCGTGAGTAGTGATTTTGTGTAGAAACGAATGGGATTCACGTGTAAAGTGTATAGGAAATATCGTCTTAGAAAACTCAAAATTAAAAATACTCAAACGGCATGGGCCACCCCAAGCTAACTTCTTGGCTGACCCTCGGGTCTCCCGCTACCCCCCTATCCCAGTCCCTACCCGGCCCATGCCGTTCTTGGTACTTAAAGGGGCCGTCTTCGTTGGCGGGAATTTCGTGTAGAAACGAATGGGAATAAGTAACCAACTTCACGCGTAAATCCCATAGGGAATATCGGCTTAGAAAACTCAAAATTAAAAATACTCAAACGGCATGGGCCACCCCAAGCTAACTTGTTGGCTGACCCTGGGGTCTCCCGCTACCCCCCTATCCCAGTCCCTACCCGGCCCATGCCGTTCTTGGTACTTAAAGGGGCCGTCTTCGTTGGCGGGAATTTCGTGTAGAAACGAATGGGAATAAGTAACCAACTTCACGCGTAAATCCCATAGGGAATATCGGCTTAGAAAACTCAAAATTAAAAATACTCAAACGGCATGGGCCACCCCAAGCTAACTTGTTGGCTGACCCTGGGGTCTCCCGCTACCCCCCTACCCCAGTCCCTACCCGGCCCATGCCGTCCTTCGTACTTAAAGGGGCCGTCTTCGTGAGTAGTGATTTTGTGTAGAAACGAATGGGATTCACGTGTAAAGTGTATAGGAAATATCGTCTTAGAAAACTCAAAATTAAAAATACTCAAACGGCATGGGCCACCCCAAGCTAACTTCTTGGCTGACCCTCGGGTCTCCCGCTACCCCCCTATCCCAGTCCCTACCCGGCCCATGCCGTTCTTGGTACTTAAAGGGGCCGTCTTCGTTGGCGGGAATTTCGTGTAGAAACGAATGGGAATAAGTAACCAACTTCACGCGTAAATCCCATAGGGAATATCGGCTTAGAAAACTCAAAATTAAAAATACTCAAACGGCATGGGCCACCCCAAGCTAACTTGTTGGCTGACCCTGGGGTCTCCCGCTACCCCCCTATCCCAGTCCCTACCCGGCCCATGCCGTTCTTGGTACTTAAAGGGGCCGTCTTCGTTGGCGGGAATTTCGTGTAGAAACGAATGGGAATAAGTAACCAACTTCACGCGTAAATCCCATAGGGAATATCGGCTTAGAAAACTCAAAATTAAAAATACTCAAACGGCATGGGCCACCCCAAGCTAACTTGTTGGCTGACCCTGGGGTCTCCCGCTACCCCCCTACCCCAGTCCCTACCCGGCCCATGCCGTCCTTCGTACTTAAAGGGGCCGTCTTCGTGAGTAGTGATTTTGTGTAGAAACGAATGGGATTCACGTGTAAAGTGTATAGGAAATATCGTCTTAGAAAACTCAAAATTAAAAATACTCAAACGGCATGGGCCACCCCAAGCTAACTTCTTGGCTGACCCTCGGGTCTCCCGCTACCCCCCTATCCCAGTCCCTACCCGGCCCATGCCGTTCTTGGTACTTAAAGGGGCCGTCTTCGTTGGCGGGAATTTCGTGTAGAAACGAATGGGAATAAGTAACCAACTTCACGCGTAAATCCCATAGGGAATATCGGCTTAGAAAACTCAAAATTAAAAATACTCAAACGGCATGGGCCACCCCAAGCTAACTTGTTGGCTGACCCTGGGGTCTCCCGCTACCCCCCTATCCCAGTCCCTACCCGGCCCATGCCGTTCTTGGTACTTAAAGGGGCCGTCTTCGTTGGCGGGAATTTCGTGTAGAAACGAATGGGAATAAGTAACCAACTTCACGCGTAAATCCCATAGGGAATATCGGCTTAGAAAACTCAAAATTAAAAATACTCAAACGGCATGGGCCACCCCAAGCTAACTTGTTGGCTGACCCTGGGGTCTCCCGCTACCCCCCTACCCCAGTCCCTACCCGGCCCATGCCGTCCTTCGTACTTAAAGGGGCCGTCTTCGTGAGTAGTGATTTTGTGTAGAAACGAATGGGATTCACATGTAAAGTGTATAGGAAATATCGTCTTAGAAAACTCAAAATTAAAAATACTCAAACGGCATGGGCCACCCCAAGCTAACTTCTTGGCTGACCCTCGGGTCTCCCGCTACCCCCCTATCCCAGTCCCTACCCGGCCCATGCCGTTCTTGGTACTTAAAGGGGCCGTCTTCGTTGGCGGGAATTTCGTGTAGAAACGAATGGGAATAAGTAACCAACTTCACGCGTAAATCCCATAGGGAATATCGGCTTAGAAAACTCAAAATTAAAAATACTCAAACGGCATGGGCCACCCCAAGCTAACTTGTTGGCTGACCCTGGGGTCTCCCGCTACCCCCCTATCCCAGTCCCTACCCGGCCCATGCCGTTCTTGGTACTTAAAGGGGCCGTCTTCGTTGGCGGGAATTTCGTGTAGAAACGAATGGGAATAAGTAACCAACTTCACGCGTAAATCCCATAGGGAATATCGGCTTAGAAAACTCAAAATTAAAAATACTCAAACGGCATGGGCCACCCCAAGCTAACTTGTTGGCTGACCCTGGGGTCTCCCGCTACCCCCCTACCCCAGTCCCTACCCGGCCCATGCCGTCCTTCGTACTTAAAGGGGCCGTCTTCGTGAGTAGTGATTTTGTGTAGAAACGAATGGGATTCACGTGTAAAGTGTATAGGAAATATCGTCTTAGAAAACTCAAAATTAAAAATACTCAAACGGCATGGGCCACCCCAAGCTAACTTCTTGGCTGACCCTCGGGTCTCCCGCTACCCCCCTATCCCAGTCCCTACCCGGCCCATGCCGTTCTTGGTACTTAAAGGGGCCGTCTTCGTTGGCGGGAATTTCGTGTAGAAACGAATGGGAATAAGTAACCAACTTCACGCGTAAATCCCATAGGGAATATCGGCTTAGAAAACTCAAAATTTAAAATACTCAAACGGCATGGGCCACCCCAAGCTAACTTGTTGGCTGACCCTGGGGTCTCCCGCTACCCCCCTATCCCAGTCCCTACCCGGCCCATGCCGTTCTTGGTACTTAAAGGGGCCGTCTTCGTTGGCGGGAATTTCGTGTAGAAACGAATGGGAATAAGTAACCAACTTCACGCGTAAATCCCATAGGGAATATCGGCTTAGAAAACTCAAAATTAAAAATACTCAAACGGCATGGGCCACCCCAAGCTAACTTGTTGGCTGACCCTGGGGTCTCCCGCTACCCCCCTACCCCAGTCCCTACCCGGCCCATGCCGTCCTTCGTACTTAAAGGGGCCGTCTTCGTGAGTAGTGATTTTGTGTAGAAACGAATGGGATTCACGTGTAAAGTGTATAGGAAATATCGTCTTAGAAAACTCAAAATTAAAAATACTCAAACGGCATGGGCCACCCCAAGCTAACTTCTTGGCTGACCCTCGGGTCTCCCGCTACCCCCCTATCCCAGTCCCTACCCGGCCCATGCCGTTCTTGGTACTTAAAGGGGCCGTCTTCGTTGGCGGGAATTTCGTGTAGAAACGAATGGGAATAAGTAACCAACTTCACGCGTAAATCCCATAGGGAATATCGGCTTAGAAAACTCAAAATTAAAAATACTCAAACGGCATGGGCCACCCCAAGCTAACTTGTTGGCTGACCCTGGGGTCTCCCGCTACCCCCCTATCCCAGTCCCTACCCGGCCCATGCCGTTCTTGGTACTTAAAGGGGCCGTCTTCGTTGGCGGGAATTTCGTGTAGAAACGAATGGGAATAAGTAACCAACTTCACGCGTAAATCCCATAGGGAATATCGGCTTAGAAAACTCAAAATTAAAAATACTCAAACGGCATGGGCCACCCCAAGCTAACTTGTTGGCTGACCCTGGGGTCTCCCGCTACCCCCCTACCCCAGTCCCTACCCGGCCCATGCCGTCCTTCGTACTTAAAGGGGCCGTCTTCGTGAGTAGTGATTTTGTGTAGAAACGAATGGGATTCACGTGTAAAGTGTATAGGAAATATCGTCTTAGAAAACTCAAAATTAAAAATACTCAAACGGCATGGGCCACCCCAAGCTAACTTCTTGGCTGACCCTCGGGTCTCCCGCTACCCCCCTATCCCAGTCCCTACCCGGCCCATGCCGTTCTTGGTACTTAAAGGGGCCGTCTTCGTTGGCGGGAATTTCGTGTAGAAACGAATGGGAATAAGTAACCAACTTCACGCGTAAATCCCATAGGGAATATCGGCTTAGAAAACTCAAAATTAAAAATACTCAAACGGCATGGGCCACCCCAAGCTAACTTGTTGGCTGACCCTGGGGTCTCCCGCTACCCCCCTATCCCAGTCCCTACCCGGCCCATGCCGTTCTTGGTACTTAAAGGGGCCGTCTTCGTTGGCG
This sequence comes from Crossaster papposus, assembly GCA_037893245.1. Lineage (NCBI taxonomy): Eukaryota > Metazoa > Echinodermata > Asteroidea > Velatida > Solasteridae > Crossaster > Crossaster papposus. Next base: position 58,030 of record JBAIAA010000615.1, read on the forward strand.
GGAATTTCGTGTAGAAACGAATGGGAATAAGTAACCAACTTCACGCGTAAATCCCATAGGGAATATCGGCTTAGAAAACTCAAAATTAAAAATACTCAAACGGCATGGGCCACCCCAAGCTAACTTGTTGGCTGACCCTGGGGTCTCCCGCTACCCCCCTACCCCAGTCCCTACCCGGCCCATGCCGTCCTTCGTACTTAAAGGGGCCGTCTTCGTGAGTAGTGATTTTGTGTAGAAACGAATGGGATTCACGTGTAAAGTGTATAGGAAATATCGTCTTAGAAAACTCAAAATTAAAAATACTCAAACGGCATGGGCCACCCCAAGCTAACTTCTTGGCTGACCCTCGGGTCTCCCGCTACCCCCCTATCCCAGTCCCTACCCGGCCCATGCCGTTCTTGGTACTTAAAGGGGCCGTCTTCGTTGGCGGGAATTTCGTGTAGAAACGAATGGGAATAAGTAACCAACTTCACGCGTAAATCCCATAGGGAATATCGGCTTAGAAAACTCAAAATTAAAAATACTCAAACGGCATGGGCCACCCCAAGCTAACTTGTTGGCTGACCCTGGGGTCTCCCGCTACCCCCCTATCCCAGTCCCTACCCGGCCCATGCCGTTCTTGGTACTTAAAGGGGCCGTCTTCGTTGGCGGGAATTTCGTGTAGAAACGAATGGGAATAAGTAACCAACTTCACGCGTAAATCCCATAGGGAATATCGGCTTAGAAAACTCAAAATTAAAAATACTCAAACGGCATGGGCCACCCCAAGCTAACTTGTTGGCTGACCCTGGGGTCTCCCGCTACCCCCCTACCCCAGTCCCTACCCGGCCCATGCCGTCCTTCGTACTTAAAGGGGCCGTCTTCGTGAGTAGTGATTTTGTGTAGAAACGAATGGGATTCACGTGTAAAGTGTATAGGAAATATCGTCTTAGAAAACTCAAAATTAAAAATACTCAAACGGCATGGGCCACCCCAAGCTAACTTCTTGGCTGACCCTCGGGTCTCCCGCTACCCCCCTATCCCAGTCCCTACCCGGCCCATGCCGTTCTTGGTACTTAAAGGGGCCGTCTTCGTTGGCGGGAATTTCGTGTAGAAACGAATGGGAATAAGTAACCAACTTCACGCGTAAATCCCATAGGGAATATCGGCTTAGAAAACTCAAAATTAAAAATACTCAAACGGCATGGGCCACCCCAAGCTAACTTGTTGGCTGACCCTGGGGTCTCCCGCTACCCCCCTATCCCAGTCCCTACCCGGCCCATGCCGTTCTTGGTACTTAAAGGGGCCGTCTTCGTTGGCGGGAATTTCGTGTAGAAACGAATGGGAATAAGTAACCAACTTCACGCGTAAATCCCATAGGGAATATCGGCTTAGAAAACTCAAAATTAAAAATACTCAAACGGCATGGGCCACCCCAAGCTAACTTGTTGGCTGACCCTGGGGTCTCCCGCTACCCCCCTACCCCTGTCCCTACCCGGCCCATGCCGTCCTTCGTACTTAAAGGGGCCGTCTTCGTGAGTAGTGATTTTGTGTAGAAACGAATGGGATTCACGTGTAAAGTGTATAGGAAATATCGTCTTAGAAAACTCAAAATTAAAAATACTCAAACGGCATGGGCCACCCCAAGCTAACTTCTTGGCTGACCCTCGGGTCTCCCGCTACCCCCCTATCCCAGTCCCTACCCGGCCCATGCCGTTCTTGGTACTTAAAGGGGCCGTCTTCGTTGGCGGGAATTTCGTGTAGAAACGAATGGGAATAAGTAACCAACTTCACGCGTAAATCCCATAGGGAATATCGGCTTAGAAAACTCAAAATTAAAAATACTCAAACGGCATGGGCCACCCCAAGCTAACTTGTTGGCTGACCCTGGGGTCTCCCGCTACCCCCCTATCCCAGTCCCTACCCGGCCCATGCCGTTCTTGGTACTTAAAGGGGCCGTCTTCGTTGGCGGGAATTTCGTGTAGAAACGAATGGGAATAAGTAACCAACTTCACGCGTAAATCCCATAGGGAATATCGGCTTAGAAAACTCAAAATTAAAAATACTCAAACGGCATGGGCCACCCCAAGCTAACTTGTTGGCTGACCCTGGGGTCTCCCGCTACCCCCCTACCCCAGTCCCTACCCGGCCCATGCCGTCCTTCGTACTTAAAGGGGCCGTCTTCGTGAGTAGTGATTTTGTGTAGAAACGAATGGGATTCACGTGTAAAGTGTATAGGAAATATCGTCTTAGAAAACTCAAAATTAAAAATACTCAAACGGCATGGGCCACCCCAAGCTAACTTCTTGGCTGACCCTCGGGTCTCCCGCTACCCCCCTATCCCAGTCCCTACCCGGCCCATGCCGTTCTTGGTACTTAAAGGGGCCGTCTTCGTTGGCGGGAATTTCGTGTAGAAACGAATGGGAATAAGTAACCAACTTCACGCGTAAATCCCATAGGGAATATCGGCTTAGAAAACTCAAAATTAAAAATACTCAAACGGCATGGGCCACCCCAAGCTAACTTGTTGGCTGACCCTGGGGTCTCCCGCTACCCCCCTATCCCAGTCCCTACCCGGCCCATGCCGTTCTTGGTACTTAAAGGGGCCGTCTTCGTTGGCGGGAATTTCGTGTAGAAACGAATGGGAATAAGTAACCAACTTCACGCGTAAATCCCATAGGGAATATCGGCTTAGAAAACTCAAAATTAAAAATACTCAAACGGCATGGGCCACCCCAAGCTAACTTGTTGGCTGACCCTGGGGTCTCCCGCTACCCCCCTACCCCAGTCCCTACCCGGCCCATGCCGTCCTTCGTACTTAAAGGGGCCGTCTTCGTGAGTAGTGATTTTGTGTAGAAACGAATGGGATTCACGTGTAAAGTGTATAGGAAATATCGTCTTAGAAAACTCAAAATTAAAAATACTCAAACGGCATGGGCCACCCCAAGCTAACTTCTTGGCTGACCCTCGGGTCTCCCGCTACCCCCCTATCCCAGTCCCTACCCGGCCCATGCCGTTCTTGGTACTTAAAGGGGCCGTCTTCGTTGGCGGGAATTTCGTGTAGAAACGAATGGGAATAAGTAACCAACTTCACGCGTAAATCCCATAGGGAATATCGGCTTAGAAAACTCAAAATTAAAAATACTCAAACGGCATGGGCCACCCCAAGCTAACTTGTTGGCTGACCCTGGGGTCTCCCGCTACCCCCCTATCCCAGTCCCTACCCGGCCCATGCCGTTCTTGGTACTTAAAGGGGCCGTCTTCGTTGGCGGGAATTTCGTGTAGAAACGAATGGGAATAAGTAACCAACTTCACGCGTAAATCCCATAGGGAATATCGGCTTAGAAAACTCAAAATTAAAAATACTCAAACGGCATGGGCCACCCCAAGCTAACTTGTTGGCTGACCCTGGGGTCTCCCGCTACCCCCCTACCCCAGTCCCTACCCGGCCCATGCCGTCCTTCGTACTTAAAGGGGCCGTCTTCGTGAGTAGTGATTTTGTGTAGAAACGAATGGGATTCACGTGTAAAGTGTATAGGAAATATCGTCTTAGAAAACTCAAAATTAAAAATACTCAAACGGCATGGGCCACCCCAAGCTAACTTCTTGGCTGACCCTCGGGTCTCCCGCTACCCCCCTATCCCAGTCCCTACCCGGCCCATGCCGTTCTTGGTACTTAAAGGGGCCGTCTTCGTTGGCGGGAATTTCGTGTAGAAACGAATGGGAATAAGTAACCAACTTCACGCGTAAATCCCATAGGGAATATCGGCTTAGAAAACTCAAAATTAAAAATACTCAAACGGCATGGGCCACCCCAAGCTAACTTGTTGGCTGACCCTGGGGTCTCCCGCTACCCCCCTATCCCAGTCCCTACCCGGCCCATGCCGTTCTTGGTACTTAAAGGGGCCGTCTTCGTTGGCGGGAATTTCGTGTAGAAACGAATGGGAATAAGTAACCAACTTCACGCGTAAATCCCATAGGGAATATCGGCTTAGAAAACTCAAAATTAAAAATACTCAAACGGCATGGGCCACCCCAAGCTAACTTGTTGGCTGACCCTGGGGTCTCCCGCTACCCCCCTACCCCAGTCCCTACCCGGCCCATGCCGTCCTTCGTACTTAAAGGGGCCGTCTTCGTGAGTAGTGATTTTGTGTAGAAACGAATGGGATTCACGTGTAAAGTGTATAGGAAATATCGTCTTAGAAAACTCAAAATTAAAAATACTCAAACGGCATGGGCCACCCCAAGCTAACTTCTTGGCTGACCCTCGGGTCTCCCGCTACCCCCCTATCCCAGTCCCTACCCGGCCCATGCCGTTCTTGGTACTTAAAGGGGCCGTCTTCGTTGGCGGGAATTTCGTGTAGAAACGAATGGGAATAAGTAACCAACTTCACGCGTAAATCCCATAGGGAATATCGGCTTAGAAAACTCAAAATTAAAAATACTCAAACGGCATGGGCCACCCCAAGCTAACTTGTTGGCTGACCCTGGGGTCTCCCGCTACCCCCCTATCCCAGTCCCTACCCGGCCCATGCCGTTCTTGGTACTTAAAGGGGCCGTCTTCGTTGGCGGGAATTTCGTGTAGAAACGAATGGGAATAAGTAACCAACTTCACGCGTAAATCCCATAGGGAATATCGGCTTAGAAAACTCAAAATTAAAAATACTCAAACGGCATGGGCCACCCCAAGCTAACTTGTTGGCTGACCCTGGGGTCTCCCGCTACCCCCCTACCCCAGTCCCTACCCGGCCCATGCCGTCCTTCGTACTTAAAGGGGCCGTCTTCGTGAGTAGTGATTTTGTGTAGAAACGAATGGGATTCACGTGTAAAGTGTATAGGAAATATCGTCTTAGAAAACTCAAAATTAAAAATACTCAAACGGCATGGGCCACCCCAAGCTAACTTCTTGGCTGACCCTCGGGTCTCCCGCTACCCCCCTATCCCAGTCCCTACCCGGCCCATGCCGTTCTTGGTACTTAAAGGGGCCGTCTTCGTTGGCGGGAATTTCGTGTAGAAACGAATGGGAATAAGTAACCAACTTCACGCGTAAATCCCATAGGGAATATCGGCTTAGAAAACTCAAAATTAAAAATACTCAAACGGCATGGGCCACCCCAAGCTAACTTGTTGGCTGACCCTGGGGTCTCCCGCTACCCCCCTATCCCAGTCCCTACCCGGCCCATGCCGTTCTTGGTACTTAAAGGGGCCGTCTTCGTTGGCGGGAATTTCGTGTAGAAACGAATGGGAATAAGTAACCAACTTCACGCGTAAATCCCATAGGGAATATCGGCTTAGAAAACTCAAAATTAAAAATACTCAAACGGCATGGGCCACCCCAAGCTAACTTGTTGGCTGACCCTGGGGTCTCCCGCTACCCCCCTACCCCAGTCCCTACCCGGCCCATGCCGTCCTTCGTACTTAAAGGGGCCGTCTTCGTGAGTAGTGATTTTGTGTAGAAACGAATGGGATTCACGTGTAAAGTGTATAGGAAATATCGTCTTAGAAAACTCAAAATTAAAAATACTCAAACGGCATGGGCCACCCCAAGCTAACTTCTTGGCTGACCCTCGGGTCTCCCGCTACCCCCCTATCCCAGTCCCTACCCGGCCCATGCCGTTCTTGGTACTTAAAGGGGCCGTCTTCGTTGGCGGGAATTTCGTGTAGAAACGAATGGGAATAAGTAACCAACTTCACGCGTAAATCCCATAGGGAATATCGGCTTAGAAAACTCAAAATTAAAAATACTCAAACGGCATGGGCCACCCCAAGCTAACTTGTTGGCTGACCCTGGGGTCTCCCGCTACCCCCCTATCCCAGTCCCTACCCGGCCCATGCCGTTCTTGGTACTTAAAGGGGCCGTCTTCGTTGGCGGGAATTTCGTGTAGAAACGAATGGGAATAAGTAACCAACTTCACGCGTAAATCCCATAGGGAATATCGGCTTAGAAAACTCAAAATTAAAAATACTCAAACGGCATGGGCCACCCCAAGCTAACTTGTTGGCTGACCCTGGGGTCTCCCGCTACCCCCCTACCCCAGTCCCTACCCGGCCCATGCCGTCCTTCGTACTTAAAGGGGCCGTCTTCGTGAGTAGTGATTTTGTGTAGAAACGAATGGGATTCACGTGTAAAGTGTATAGGAAATATCGTCTTAGAAAACTCAAAATTAAAAATACTCAAACGGCATGGGCCACCCCAAGCTAACTTCTTGGCTGACCCTCGGGTCTCCCGCTACCCCCCTATCCCAGTCCCTACCCGGCCCATGCCGTTCTTGGTACTTAAAGGGGCCGTCTTCGTTGGCGGGAATTTCGTGTAGAAACGAATGGGAATAAGTAACCAACTTCACGCGTAAATCCCATAGGGAATATCGGCTTAGAAAACTCAAAATTAAAAATACTCAAACGGCATGGGCCACCCCAAGCTAACTTGTTGGCTGACCCTGGGGTCTCCCGCTACCCCCCTATCCCAGTCCCTACCCGGCCCATGCCGTTCTTGGTACTTAAAGGGGCCGTCTTCGTTGGCGGGAATTTCGTGTAGAAACGAATGGGAATAAGTAACCAACTTCACGCGTAAATCCCATAGGGAATATCGGCTTAGAAAACTCAAAATTAAAAATACTCAAACGGCATGGGCCACCCCAAGCTAACTTGTTGGCTGACCCTGGGGTCTCCCGCTACCCCCCTACCCCAGTCCCTACCCGGCCCATGCCGTCCTTCGTACTTAAAGGGGCCGTCTTCGTGAGTAGTGATTTTGTGTAGAAACGAATGGGATTCACGTGTAAAGTGTATAGGAAATATCGTCTTAGAAAACTCAAAATTAAAAATACTCAAACGGCATGGGCCACCCCAAGCTAACTTCTTGGCTGACCCTCGGGTCTCCCGCTACCCCCCTATCCCAGTCCCTACCCGGCCCATGCCGTTCTTGGTACTTAAAGGGGCCGTCTTCGTTGGCGGGAATTTCGTGTAGAAACGAATGGGAATAAGTAACCAACTTCACGCGTAAATCCCATAGGGAATATCGGCTTAGAAAACTCAAAATTAAAAATACTCAAACGGCATGGGCCACCCCAAGCTAACTTGTTGGCTGACCCTGGGGTCTCCCGCTACCCCCCTATCCCAGTCCCTACCCGGCCCATGCCGTTCTTGGTACTTAAAGGGGCCGTCTTCGTTGGCGGGAATTTCGTGTAGAAACGAATGGGAATAAGTAACCAACTTCACGCGTAAATCCCATAGGGAATATCGGCTTAGAAAACTCAAAATTAAAAATACTCAAACGGCATGGGCCACCCCAAGCTAACTTGTTGGCTGACCCTGGGGTCTCCCGCTACCCCCCTACCCCAGTCCCTACCCGGCCCATGCCGTCCTTCGTACTTAAAGGGGCCGTCTTCGTGAGTAGTGATTTTGTGTAGAAACGAATGGGATTCACGTGTAAAGTGTATAGGAAATATCGTCTTAGAAAACTCAAAATTAAAAATACTCAAACGGCATGGGCCACCCCAAGCTAACTTCTTGGCTGACCCTCGGGTCTCCCGCTACCCCCCTATCCCAGTCCCTACCCGGCCCATGCCGTTCTTGGTACTTAAAGGGGCCGTCTTCGTTGGCGGGAATTTCGTGTAGAAACGAATGGGAATAAGTAACCAACTTCACGCGTAAATCCCATAGGGAATATCGGCTTAGAAAACTCAAAATTAAAAATACTCAAACGGCATGGGCCACCCCAAGCTAACTTGTTGGCTGACCCTGGGGTCTCCCGCTACCCCCCTATCCCAGTCCCTACCCGGCCCATGCCGTTCTTGGTACTTAAAGGGGCCGTCTTCGTTGGCGGGAATTTCGTGTAGAAACGAATGGGAATAAGTAACCAACTTCACGCGTAAATCCCATAGGGAATATCGGCTTAGAAAACTCAAAATTAAAAATACTCAAACGGCATGGGCCACCCCAAGCTAACTTGTTGGCTGACCCTGGGGTCTCCCGCTACCCCCCTACCCCAGTCCCTACCCGGCCCATGCCGTCCTTCGTACTTAAAGGGGCCGTCTTCGTGAGTAGTGATTTTGTGTAGAAACGAATGGGATTCACGTGTAAAGTGTATAGGAAATATCGTCTTAGAAAACTCAAAATTAAAAATACTCAAACGGCATGGGCCACCCCAAGCTAACTTCTTGGCTGACCCTCGGGTCTCCCGCTACCCCCCTATCCCAGTCCCTACCCGGCCCATGCCGTTCTTGGTACTTAAAGGGGCCGTCTTCGTTGGCGGGAATTTCGTGTAGAAACGAATGGGAATAAGTAACCAACTTCACGCGTAAATCCCATAGGGAATATCGGCTTAGAAAACTCAAAATTAAAAATACTCAAACGGCATGGGCCACCCCAAGCTAACTTGTTGGCTGACCCTGGGGTCTCCCGCTACCCCCCTATCCCAGTCCCTACCCGGCCCATGCCGTTCTTGGTACTTAAAGGGGCCGTCTTCGTTGGCGGGAATTTCGTGTAGAAACGAATGGGAATAAGTAACCAACTTCACGCGTAAATCCCATAGGGAATATCGGCTTAGAAAACTCAAAATTAAAAATACTCAAACGGCATGGGCCACCCCAAGCTAACTTGTTGGCTGACCCTGGGGTCTCCCGCTACCCCCCTACCCCAGTCCCTACCCGGCCCATGCCGTCCTTCGTACTTAAAGGGGCCGTCTTCGTGAGTAGTGATTTTGTGTAGAAACGAATGGGATTCACGTGTAAAGTGTATAGGAAATATCGTCTTAGAAAACTCAAAATTAAAAATACTCAAACGGCATGGGCCACCCCAAGCTAACTTCTTGGCTGACCCTCGGGTCTCCCGCTACCCCCCTATCCCAGTCCCTACCCGGCCCATGCCGTTCTTGGTACTTAAAGGGGCCGTCTTCGTTGGCGGGAATTTCGTGTAGAAACGAATGGGAATAAGTAACCAACTTCACGCGTAAATCCCATAGGGAATATCGGCTTAGAAAACTCAAAATTAAAAATACTCAAACGGCATGGGCCACCCCAAGCTAACTTGTTGGCTGACCCTGGGGTCTCCCGCTACCCCCCTATCCCAGTCCCTACCCGGCCCATGCCGTTCTTGGTACTTAAAGGGGCCGTCTTCGTTGGCGGGAATTTCGTGTAGAAACGAATGGGAATAAGTAACCAACTTCACGCGTAAATCCCATAGGGAATATCGGCTTAGAAAACTCAAAATTAAAAATACTCAAACGGCATGGGCCACCCCAAGCTAACTTCTTGGCTGACCCTCGGGTCTCCCGCTACCCCCCTATCCCAGTCCCTACCCGGCCCATGCCGTTCTTGGTACTTAAAGGGGCCGTCTTCGTTGGCGGGAATTTCGTGTAGAAACGAATGGGAATAAGTAACCAACTTCACGCGTAAATCCCATAGGGAATATCGGCTTAGAAAACTCAAAATTAAAAATACTCAAACGGCATGGGCCACCCCAAGCTAACTTGTTGGCTGACCCTGGGGTCTCCCGCTACCCCCCTATCCCAGTCCCTACCCGGCCCATGCCGTTCTTGGTACTTAAAGGGGCCGTCTTCGTTGGCGGGAATTTCGTGTAGAAACGAATGGGAATAAGTAACCAACTTCACGCGTAAATCCCATAGGGAATATCGGCTTAGAAAACTCAAAATTAAAAATACTCAAACGGCATGGGCCACCCCAAGCTAACTTGTTGGCTGACCCTGGGGTCTCCCGCTACCCCCCTACCCCAGTCCCTACCCGGCCCATGCCGTCCTTCGTACTTAAAGGGGCCGTCTTCGTGAGTAGTGATTTTGTGTAGAAACGAATGGGATTCACGTGTAAAGTGTATAGGAAATATCGTCTTAGAAAACTCAAAATTAAAAATACTCAAACGGCATGGGCCACCCCAAGCTAACTTCTTGGCTGACCCTCGGGTCTCCCGCTACCCCCCTATCCCAGTCCCTACCCGGCCCATGCCGTTCTTGGTACTTAAAGGGGCCGTCTTCGTTGGCGGGAATTTCGTGTAGAAACGAATGGGAATAAGTAACCAACTTCACGCGTAAATCCCATAGGGAATATCGGCTTAGAAAACTCAAAATTAAAAATACTCAAACGGCATGGGCCACCCCAAGCTAACTTGTTGGCTGACCCTGGGGTCTCCCGCTACCCCCCTATCCCAGTCCCTACCCGGCCCATGCCGTTCTTGGTACTTAAAGGGGCCGTCTTCGTTGGCGGGAATTTCGTGTAGAAACGAATGGGAATAAGTAACCAACTTCACGCGTAAATCCCATAGGGAATATCGGCTTAGAAAACTCAAAATTAAAAATACTCAAACGGCATGGGCCACCCCAAGCTAACTTGTTGGCTGACCCTGGGGTCTCCCGCTACCCCCCTACCCCAGTCCCTACCCGGCCCATGCCGTCCTTCGTACTTAAAGGGGCCGTCTTCGTGAGTAGTGATTTTGTGTAGAAACGAATGGGATTCACGTGTAAAGTGTATAGGAAATATCGTCTTAGAAAACTCAAAATTAAAAATACTCAAACGGCATGGGCCACCCCAAGCTAACTTCTTGGCTGACCCTCGGGTCTCCCGCTACCCCCCTATCCCAGTCCCTACCCGGCCCATGCCGTTCTTGGTACTTAAAGGGGCCGTCTTCGTTGGCGGGAATTTCGTGTAGAAACGAATGGGAATAAGTAACCAACTTCACGCGTAAATCCCATAGGGAATATCGGCTTAGAAAACTCAAAATTAAAAATACTCAAACGGCATGGGCCACCCCAAGCTAACTTGTTGGCTGACCCTGGGGTCTCCCGCTACCCCCCTATCCCAGTCCCTACCCGGCCCATGCCGTTCTTGGTACTTAAAGGGGCCGTCTTCGTTGGCGGGAATTTCGTGTAGAAACGAATGGGAATAAGTAACCAACTTCACGCGTAAATCCCATAGGGAATATCGGCTTAGAAAACTCAAAATTAAAAATACTCAAACGGCATGGGCCACCCCAAGCTAACTTGTTGGCTGACCCTGGGGTCTCCCGCTACCCCCCTACCCCAGTCCCTACCCGGCCCATGCCGTCCTTCGTACTTAAAGGGGCCGTCTTCGTGAGTAGTGATTTTGTGTAGAAACGAATGGGATTCACGTGTAAAGTGTATAGGAAATATCGTCTTAGAAAACTCAAAATTAAAAATACTCAAACGGCATGGGCCACCCCAAGCTAACTTCTTGGCTGACCCTCGGGTCTCCCGCTACCCCCCTATCCCAGTCCCTACCCGGCCCATGCCGTTCTTGGTACTTAAAGGGGCCGTCTTCGTTGGCGGGAATTTCGTGTAGAAACGAATGGGAATAAGTAACCAACTTCACGCGTAAATCCCATAGGGAATATCGGCTTAGAAAACTCAAAATTAAAAATACTCAAACGGCATGGGCCACCCCAAGCTAACTTGTTGGCTGACCCTGGGGTCTCCCGCTACCCCCCTATCCCAGTCCCTACCCGGCCCATGCCGTCCTTCGTACTTAAAGGGGCCGTCTTCGTGAGTAGTGATTTTGTGTAGAAACGAATGGGATTCACGTGTAAAGTGTATAGGAAATATCGTCTTAGAAAACTCAAAATTAAAAATACTCAAACGGCATGGGCCACCCCAAGCTAACTTCTTGGCTGACCCTCGGGTCTCCCGCTACCCCCCTATCCCAGTCCCTACCCGGCCCATGCCGTTCTTGGTACTTAAAGGGGCCGTCTTCGTTGGCGGGAATTTCGTGTAGAAACGAATGGGAATAAGTAACCAACTTCACGCGTAAATCCCATAGGGAATATCGGCTTAGAAAACTCAAAATTAAAAATACTCAAACGGCATGGGCCACCCCAAGCTAACTTGTTGGCTGACCCTGGGGTCTCCCGCTACCCCCCTATCCCAGTCCCTACCCGGCCCATGCCGTTCTTGGTACTTAAAGGGGCCGTCTTCGTTGGCGGGAATTTCGTGTAGAAACGAATGGGAATAAGTAACCAACTTCACGCGTAAATCCCATAGGGAATATCGGCTTAGAAAACTCAAAATTAAAAATACTCAAACGGCATGGGCCACCCCAAGCTAACTTGTTGGCTGACCCTGGGGTCTCCCGCTACCCCCCTACCCCAGTCCCTACCCGGCCCATGCCGTCCTTCGTACTTAAAGGGGCCGTCTTCGTGAGTAGTGATTTTGTGTAGAAACGAATGGGATTCACGTGTAAAGTGTATAGGAAATATCGTCTTAGAAAACTCAAAATTAAAAATACTCAAACGGCATGGGCCACCCCAAGCTAACTTCTTGGCTGACCCTCGGGTCTCCCGCTACCCCCCTATCCCAGTCCCTACCCGGCCCATGCCGTTCTTGGTACTTAAAGGGGCCGTCTTCGTTGGCGGGAATTTCGTGTAGAAACGAATGGGAATAAGTAACCAACTTCACGCGTAAATCCCATAGGGAATATCGGCTTAGAAAACTCAAAATTAAAAATACTCAAACGGCATGGGCCACCCCAAGCTAACTTGTTGGCTGACCCTGGGGTCTCCCGCTACCCCCCTATCCCAGTCCCTACCCGGCCCATGCCGTTCTTGGTACTTAAAGGGGCCGTCTTCGTTGGCGGGAATTTCGTGTAGAAACGAATGGGAATAAGTAACCAACTTCACGCGTAAATCCCATAGGGAATATCGGCTTAGAAAACTCAAAATTAAAAATACTCAAACGGCATGGGCCACCCCAAGCTAACTTGTTGGCTGACCCTGGGGTCTCCCGCTACCCCCCTACCCCAGTCCCTACCCGGCCCATGCCGTCCTTCGTACTTAAAGGGGCCGTCTTCGTGAGTAGTGATTTTGTGTAGAAACGAATGGGATTCACGTGTAAAGTGTATAGGAAATATCGTCTTAGAAAACTCAAAATTAAAAATACTCAAACGGCATGGGCCACCCCAAGCTAACTTCTTGGCTGATCCTCGGGTCTCCCGCTACCCCCCTATACCAGTCCCTACCCGGCCCATGCCGTTCTTGGTACTTAAAGGGGCCGTCTTCGTTGGCGGGAATTTCGTGTAGAAACGAATGGGAATAAGTAACCAACTTCACGCGTAAATCCCATAGGGAATATCGGCTTAGAAAACTCAAAATTAAAAATACTCAAACGGCATGGGCCACCCCAAGCTAACTTGTTGGCTGACCCTGGGGTCTCCCGCTACCCCCCTATCCCAGTCCCTACCCGGCCCATGCCGTTCTTGGTACTTAAAGGGGCCGTCTTCGTTGGCGGGAATTTCGTGTAGAAACGAATGGGAATAAGTAACCAACTTCACGCGTAAATCCCATAGGGAATATCGGCTTAGAAAACTCAAAATTAAAAATACTCAAACGGCATGGGCCACCCCAAGCTAACTTGTTGGCTGACCCTGGGGTCTCCCGCTACCCCCCTACCCCAGTCCCTACCCGGCCCATGCCGTCCTTCGTACTTAAAGGGGCCGTCTTCGTGAGTAGTGATTTTGTGTAGAAACGAATGGGATTCACGTGTAAAGTGTATAGGAAATATCGTCTTAGAAAACTCAAAATTAAAAATACTCAAACGGCATGGGCCACCCCAAGCTAACTTCTTGGCTGACCCTCGGGTCTCCCGCTACCCCCCTATCCCAGTCCCTACCCGGCCCATGCCGTTCTTGGTACTTAAAGGGGCCGTCTTCGTTGGCGGGAATTTCGTGTAGAAACGAATGGGAATAAGTAACCAACTTCACGCGTAAATCCCATAGGGAATATCGGCTTAGAAAACTCAAAATTAAAAATACTCAAACGGCATGGGCCACCCCAAGCTAACTTGTTGGCTGACCCTGGGGTCTCCCGCTACCCCCCTATCCCAGTCCCTACCCGGCCCATGCCGTTCTTGGTACTTAAAGGGGCCGTCTTCGTTGGCGGGAATTTCGTGTAGAAACGAATGGGAATAAGTAACCAACTTCACGCGTAAATCCCATAGGGAATATCGGCTTAGAAAACTCAAAATTAAAAATACTCAAACGGCATGGGCCACCCCAAGCTAACTTGTTGGCTGACCCTGGGGTCTCCTGCTACCCCCCTACCCCAGTCCCTACCCGGCCCATGCCGTCCTTCGTACTTAAAGGGGCCGTCTTCGTGAGTAGTGATTTTGTGTAGAAACGAATGGGATTCACGTGTAAAGTGTATAGGAAATATCGTCTTAGAAAACTCAAAATTAAAAATACTCAAACGGCATGGGCCACCCCAAGCTAACTTCTTGGCTGACCCTCGGGTCTCCCGCTACCCCCCTATCCCAGTCCCTACCCGGCCCATGCCGTTCTTGGTACTTAAAGTGGCCGTCTTCGTTGGCGGGAATTTCGTGTAGAAACGAATGGGAATAAGTAACCAACTTCACGCGTAAATCCCATAGGGAATATCGGCTTAGAAAACTCAAAATTAAAAATACTCAAACGGCATGGGCCACCCCAAGCTAACTTGTTGGCTGACCCTGGGGTCTCCCGCTACCCCCCTACCCCAGTCCCTACCCGGCCCATGCCGTCCTTCGTACTTAAAGGGGCCGTCTTCGTGAGTAGTGATTTTGTGTAGAAACGAATGGGATTCACGTGTAAAGTGTATAGGAAATATCGTCTTAGAAAACTCAAAATTAAAAATACTCAAACGGCATGGGCCACCCCAAGCTAACTTCTTGGCTGACCCTCGGGTCTCCCGCTACCCCCCTATCCCAGTCCCTACCCGGCCCATGCCGTTCTTGGTACTTAAAGGGGCCGTCTTCGTTGGCGGGAATTTCGTGTAGAAACGAATGGGAATAAGTAACCAACTTCACGCGTAAATCCCATAGGGAATATCGGCTTAGAAAACTCAAAATTAAAAATACTCAAACGGCATGGGCCACCCCAAGCTAACTTGTTGGCTGACCCTGGGGTCTCCCGCTACCCCCCTATCCCAGTCCCTACCCGGCCCATGCCGTTCTTGGTACTTAAAGGGGCCGTCTTCGTTGGCGGGAATTTCGTGTAGAAACGAATGGGAATAAGTAACCAACTTCACGCGTAAATCCCATAGGGAATATCGGCTTAGAAAACTCAAAATTAAAAATACTCAAACGGCATGGGCCACCCCAAGCTAACTTGTTGGCTGACCCTGGGGTCTCCCGCTACCCCCCTACCCCAGTCCCTACCCGGCCCATGCCGTCCTTCGTACTTAAAGGGGCCGTCTTCGTGAGTAGTGATTTTGTGTAGAAACGAATGGGATTCACGTGTAAAGTGTATAGGAAATATCGTCTTAGAAAACTCAAAATTAAAAATACTCAAACGGCATGGGCCACCCCAAGCTAACTTCTTGGCTGACCCTCGGGTCTCCCGCTACCCCCCTATCCCAGTCCCTACCCGGCCCATGCCGTTCTTGGTACTTAAAGGGGCCGTCTTCGTTGGCGGGAATTTCGTGTAGAAACGAATGGGAATAAGTAACCAACTTCACGCGTAAATCCCATAGGGAATATCGGCTTAGAAAACTCAAAATTAAAAATACTCAAACGGCATGGGCCACCCCAAGCTAACTTGTTGGCTGACCCTGGGGTCTCCCGCTACCCCCCTATCCCAGTCCCTACCCGGCCCATGCCGTTCTTGGTACTTAAAGGGGCCGTCTTCGTTGGCGGGAATTTCGTGTAGAAACGAATGGGAATAAGTAACCAACTTCACGCGTAAATCCCATAGGGAATATCGGCTTAGAAAACTCAAAATTAAAAATACTCAAACGGCATGGGCCACCCCAAGCTAACTTGTTGGCTGACCCTGGGGTCTCCCGCTACCCCCCTACCCCAGTCCCTACCCGGCCCATGCCGTCCTTCGTACTTAAAGGGGCCGTCTTCGTGAGTAGTGATTTTGTGTAGAAACGAATGGGATTCACGTGTAAAGTGTATAGGAAATATCGTCTTAGAAAACTCAAAATTAAAAATACTCAAACGGCATGGGCCACCCCAAGCTAACTTCTTGGCTGACCCTCGGGTCTCCCGCTACCCCCCTATCCCAGTCCCTACCCGGCCCATGCCGTTCTTGGTACTTAAAGGGGCCGTCTTCGTTGGCGGGAATTTCGTGTAGAAACGAATGGGAATAAGTAACCAACTTCACGCGTAAATCCCATAGGGAATATCGGCTTAGAAAACTCAAAATTAAAAATACTCAAACGGCATGGGCCACCCCAAGCTAACTTGTTGGCTGACCCTGGGGTCTCCCGCTACCCCCCTATCCCAGTCCCTACCCGGCCCATGCCGTTCTTGGTACTTAAAGGGGCCGTCTTCGTTGGCGGGAATTTCGTGTAGAAACGAATGGGAATAAGTAACCAACTTCACGCGTAAATCCCATAGGGAATATCGGCTTAGAAAACTCAAAATTAAAAATACTCAAACGGCATGGGCCACCCCAAGCTAACTTGTTGGCTGACCCTGGGGTCTCCCGCTACCCCCCTACCCCATTCCCTACCCGGCCCATGCCGTCCTTCGTACTTAAAGGGGCCGTCTTCGTGAGTAGTGATTTTGTGTAGAAACGAATGGGATTCACGTGTAAAGTGTATAGGAAATATCGTCTTAGAAAACTCAAAATTAAAAATACTCAAACGGCATGGGCCACCCCAAGCTAACTTCTTGGCTGACCCTCGGGTCTCCCGCTACCCCCCTATCCCAGTCCCTACCCGGCCCATGCCGTTCTTGGTACTTAAAGGGGCCGTCTTCGTTGGCGGGAATTTCGTGTAGAAACGAATGGGAATAAGTAACCAACTTCACGCGTAAATCCCATAGGGAATATCGGCTTAGAAAACTCAAAATTAAAAATACTCAAACGGCATGGGCCACCCCAAGCTAACTTGTTGGCTGACCCTGGGGTCTCCCGCTACCCCCCTATCCCAGTCCCTACCCGGCCCATGCCGTTCTTGGTACTTAAAGGGGCCGTCTTCGTTGGCGGGAATTTCGTGTAGAAACGAATGGGAATAAGTAACCAACTTCACGCGTAAATCCCATAGGGAATATCGGCTTAGAAAACTCAAAATTAAAAATACTCAAACGGCATGGGCCACCCCAAGCTAACTTGTTGGCTGACCCTGGGGTCTCCCGCTACCCCCCTACCCCAGTCCCTACCCGGCCCATGCCGTCCTTCGTACTTAAAGGGGCCGTCTTCGTGAGTAGTGATTTTGTGTAGAAACGAATGGGATTCACGTGTAAAGTGTATAGGAAATATCGTCTTAGAAAACTCAAAATTAAAAATACTCAAACGGCATGGGCCACCCCAAGCTAACTTCTTGGCTGACCCTCGGGTCTCCCGCTACCCCCCCTATCCCAGTCCCTACCCGGCCCATGCCGTTCTTGGTACTTAAAGGGGCCGTCTTCGTTGGCGGGAATTTCGTGTAGAAACGAATGGGAATAAGTAACCAACTTCACGCGTAAATCCCATAGGGAATATCGGCTTAGAAAACTCAAAATTAAAAATACTCAAACGGCATGGGCCACCCCAAGCTAACTTGTTGGCTGACCCTGGGGTCTCCCGCTACCCCCCTATCCCAGTCCCTACCCGGCCCATGCCGTTCTTGGTACTTAAAGGGGCCGTCTTCGTTGGCGGGAATTTCGTGTAGAAACGAATGGGAATAAGTAACCAACTTCACGCGTAAATCCCATAGGGAATATCGGCTTAGAAAACTCAAAATTAAAAATACTCAAACGGCATGGGCCACCCCAAGCTAACTTGTTGGCTGACCCTGGGGTCTCCCTCTACCCCCCTACCCCAGTCCCTACCCGGCCCATGCCGTCCTTCGTACTTAAAGGGGCCGTCTTCGTGAGTAGTGATTTTGTGTAGAAACGAATGGGATTCACGTGTAAAGTGTATAGGAAATATCGTCTTAGAAAACTCAAAATTAAAAATACTCAAACGGCATGGGCCACCCCAAGCTAACTTCTTGGCTGACCCTCGGGTCTCCCGCTACCCCCCTATCCCAGTCCCTACCCGGCCCATGCCGTTCTTGGTACTTAAAGGGGCCGTCTTCGTTGGCGGGAATTTCGTGTAGAAACGAATGGGAATAAGTAACCAACTTCACGCGTAAATCCCATAGGGAATATCGGCTTAGAAAACTCAAAATTAAAAATACTCAAACGGCATGGGCCACCCCAAGCTAACTTGTTGGCTGACCCTGGGGTCTCCCGCTACCCCCCTATCCCAGTCCCTACCCGGCCCATGCCGTTCTTGGTACTTAAAGGGGCCGTCTTCGTTGGCGGGAATTTCGTGTAGAAACGAATGGGAATAAGTAACCAACTTCACGCGTAAATCCCATAGGGAATATCGGCTTAGAAAACTCAAAATTAAAAATACTCAAACGGCATGGGCCACCCCAAGCTAACTTGTTGGCTGACCCTGGGGTCTCCCGCTACCCCCCTACCCCAGTCCCTACCCGGCCCATGCCGTCCTTCGTACTTAAAGGGGCCGTCTTCGTGAGTAGTGATTTTGTGTAGAAACGAATGGGATTCACGTGTAAAGTGTATAGGAAATATCGTCTTAGAAAACTCAAAATTAAAAATACTCAAACGGCATGGGCCACCCCAAGCTAACTTCTTGGCTGACCCTCGGGTCTCCCGCTACCCCCCTATCCCAGTCCCTACCCGGCCCATGCCGTTCTTGGTACTTAAAGGGGCCGTCTTCGTTGGCGGGAATTTCGTGTAGAAACGAATGGGAATAAGTAACCAACTTCACGCGTAAATCCCATAGGGAATATCGGCTTAGAAAACTCAAAATTAAAAATACTCAAACGGCATGGGCCACCCCAAGCTAACTTGTTGGCTGACCCTGGGGTCTCCCGCTACCCCCCTATCCCAGTCCCTACCCGGCCCATGCCGTTCTTGGTACTTAAAGGGGCCGTCTTCGTTGGCGGGAATTTCGTGTAGAAACGAATGGGAATAAGTAACCAACTTCACGCGTAAATCCCATAGGGAATATCGGCTTAGAAAACTCAAAATTAAAAATACTCAAACGGCATGGGCCACCCCAAGCTAACTTGTTGGCTGACCCTGGGGTCTCCCGCTACCCCCCTACCCCAGTCCCTACCCGGCCCATGCCGTCCTTCGTACTTAAAGGGGCCGTCTTCGTGAGTAGTGATTTTGTGTAGAAACGAATGGGATTCACGTGTAAAGTGTATAGGAAATATCGTCTTAGAAAACTCAAAATTAAAAATACTCAAACGGCATGGGCCACCCCAAGCTAACTTCTTGGCTGACCCTCGGGTCTCCCGCTACCCCCCTATCCCAGTCCCTACCCGGCCCATGCCGTTCTTGGTACTTAAAGGGGCCGTCTTCGTTGGCGGGAATTTCGTGTAGAAACGAATGGGAATAAGTAACCAACTTCACGCGTAAATCCCATAGGGAATATCGGCTTAGAAAACTCAAAATTAAAAATACTCAAACGGCATGGGCCACCCCAAGCTAACTTGTTGGCTGACCCTGGGGTCTCCCGCTACCCCCCTATCCCAGTCCCTACCCGGCCCATGCCGTTCTTGGTACTTAAAGGGGCCGTCTTCGTTGGCGGGAATTTCGTGTAGAAACGAATGGGAATAAGTAACCAACTTCACGCGTAAATCCCATAGGGAATATCGGCTTAGAAAACTCAAAATTAAAAATACTCAAACGGCATGGGCCACCCCAAGCTAACTTGTTGGCTGACCCTGGGGTCTCCCGCTACCCCCCTACCCCAGTCCCTACCCGGCCCATGCCGTCCTTCGTACTTAAAGGGGCCGTCTTCGTGAGTAGTGATTTTGTGTAGAAACGAATGGGATTCACGTGTAAAGTGTATAGGAAATATCGTCTTAGAAAACTCAAAATTAAAAATACTCAAACGGCATGGGCCACCCCAAGCTAACTTCTTGGCTGACCCTCGGGTCTCCCGCTACCCCCCTATCCCAGTCCCTACCCGGCCCATGCCGTTCTTGGTACTTAAAGGGGCCGTCTTCGTTGGCGGGAATTTCGTGTAGAAACGAATGGGAATAAGTAACCAACTTCACGCGTAAATCCCATAGGGAATATCGGCTTAGAAAACTCAAAATTAAAAATACTCAAACGGCATGGGCCACCCCAAGCTAACTTGTTGGCTGACCCTGGGGTCTCCCGCTACCCCCCTATCCCAGTCCCTACCCGGCCCATGCCGTTCTTGGTACTTAAAGGGGCCGTCTTCGTTGGCGGGAATTTCGTGTAGAAACGAATGGGAATAAGTAACCAACTTCACGCGTAAATCCCATAGGGAATATCGGCTTAGAAAACTCAAAATTAAAAATACTCAAACGGCATGGGCCACCCCAAGCTAACTTGTTGGCTGACCCTGGGGTCTCCCGCTACCCCCCTACCCCAGTCCCTACCCGGCCCATGCCGTCCTTCGTACTTAAAGGGGCCGTCTTCGTGAGTAGTGATTTTGTGTAGAAACGAATGGGATTCACGTGTAAAGTGTATAGGAAATATCGTCTTAGAAAACTCAAAATTAAAAATACTCAAACGGCATGGGCCACCCCAAGCTAACTTCTTGGCTGACCCTCGGGTCTCCCGCTACCCCCCTATCCCAGTCCCTACCCGGCCCATGCCGTTCTTGGTACTTAAAGGGGCCGTCTTCGTTGGCGGGAATTTCGTGTAGAAACGAATGGGAATAAGTAACCAACTTCACGCGTAAATCCCATAGGGAATATCGGCTTAGAAAACTCAAAATTAAAAATACTCAAACGGCATGGGCCACCCCAAGCTAACTTGTTGGCTGACCCTGGGGTCTCCCGCTACCCCCCTATCCCAGTCCCTACCCGGCCCATGCCGTTCTTGGTACTTAAAGGGGCCGTCTTCGTTGGCGGGAATTTCGTGTAGAAACGAATGGGAATAAGTAACCAACTTCACGCGTAAATCCCATAGGGAATATCGGCTTAGAAAACTCAAAATTAAAAATACTCAAACGGCATGGGCCACCCCAAGCTAACTTGTTGGCTGACCCTGGGGTCTCCCGCTACCCCCCTACCCCAGTCCCTACCCGGCCCATGCCGTCCTTCGTACTTAAAGGGGCCGTCTTCGTGAGTAGTGATTTTGTGTAGAAACGAATGGGATTCACGTGTAAAGTGTATAGGAAATATCGTCTTAGAAAACTCAAAATTAAAAATACTCAAACGGCATGGGCCACCCCAAGCTAACTTCTTGGCTGATCCTCGGGTCTCCCGCTACCCCCCTATCCCAGTCCCTACCCGGCCCATGCCGTTCTTGGTACTTAAAGGGGCCGTCTTCGTTGGCGGGAATTTCGTGTAGAAACGAATGGGAATAAGTAACCAACTTCACGCGTAAATCCCATAGGGAATATCGGCTTAGAAAACTCAAAATTAAAAATACTCAAACGGCATGGGCCACCCCAAGCTAACTTGTTGGCTGACCCTGGGGTCTCCCGCTACCCCCCTATCCCAGTCCCTACCCGGCCCATGCCGTTCTTGGTACTTAAAGGGGCCGTCTTCGTTGGCGGGAATTTCGTGTAGAAACGAATGGGAATAAGTAACCAACTTCACGCGTAAATCCCATAGGGAATATCGGCTTAGAAAACTCAAAATTAAAAATACTCAAACGGCATGGGCCACCCCAAGCTAACTTGTTGGCTGACCCTGGGGTCTCCCGCTACCCCCCTACCCCAGTCCCTACCCGGCCCATGCCGTCCTTCGTACTTAAAGGGGCCGTCTTCGTGAGTAGTGATTTTGTGTAGAAACGAATGGGATTCACGTGTAAAGTGTATAGGAAATATCGTCTTAGAAAACTCAAAATTAAAAATACTCAAACGGCATGGGCCACCCCAAGCTAACTTCTTGGCTGACCCTCGGGTCTCCCGCTACCCCCCTATCCCAGTCCCTACCCGGCCCATGCCGTTCTTGGTACTTAAAGGGGCCGTCTTCGTTGGCGGGAATTTCGTGTAGAAACGAATGGGAATAAGTAACCAACTTCACGCGTAAATCCCATAGGGAATATCGGCTTAGAAAACTCAAAATTAAAAATACTCAAACGGCATGGGCCACCCCAAGCTAACTTGTTGGCTGACCCTGGGGTCTCCCGCTACCCCCCTATCCCAGTCCCTACCCGGCCCATGCCGTTCTTGGTACTTAAAGGGGCCGTCTTCGTTGGCGGGAATTTCGTGTAGAAACGAATGGGAATAAGTAACCAACTTCACGCGTAAATCCCATAGGGAATATCGGCTTAGAAAACTCAAAATTAAAAATACTCAAACGGCATGGGCCACCCCAAGCTAACTTGTTGGCTGACCCTGGGGTCTCCCGCTACCCCCCTACCCCAGTCCCTACCCGGCCCATGCCGTCCTTCGTACTTAAAGGGGCCGTCTTCGTGAGTAGTGATTTTGTGTAGAAACGAATGGGATTCACGTGTAAAGTGTATAGGAAATATCGTCTTAGAAAACTCAAAATTAAAAATACTCAAACGGCATGGGCCACCCCAAGCTAACTTCTTGGCTGACCCTCGGGTCTCCCGCTACCCCCCTATCCCAGTCCCTACCCGGCCCATGCCGTTCTTGGTACTTAAAGGGGCCGTCTTCGTTGGCGGGAATTTCGTGTAGAAACGAATGGGAATAAGTAACCAACTTCACGCGTAAATCCCATAGGGAATATCGGCTTAGAAAACTCAAAATTAAAAATACTCAAACGGCATGGGCCACCCCAAGCTAACTTGTTGGCTGACCCTGGGGTCTCCCGCTACCCCCCTACCCCAGTCCCTACCCGGCCCATGCCGTCCTTCGTACTTAAAGGGGCCGTCTTCGTGAGTAGTGATTTTGTGTAGAAACGAATGGGATTCACGTGTAAAGTGTATAGGAAATATCGTCTTAGAAAACTCAAAATTAAAAATACTCAAACGGCATGGGCCACCCCAAGCTAACTTCTTGGCTGACCCTCGGGTCTCCCGCTACCCCCCTATCCCAGTCCCTACCCGGCCCATGCCGTTCTTGGTACTTAAAGGGGCCGTCTTCGTTGGCGGGAATTTCGTGTAGAAACGAATGGGAATAAGTAACCAACTTCACGCGTAAATCCCATAGGGAATATCGGCTTAGAAAACTCAAAATTAAAAATACTCAAACGGCATGGGCCACCCCAAGCTAACTTGTTGGCTGACCCTGGGGTCTCCCGCTACCCCCCTATCCCAGTCCCTACCCGGCCCATGCCGTTCTTGGTACTTAAAGGGGCCGTCTTCGTTGGCGGGAATTTCGTGTAGAAACGAATGGGAATAAGTAACCAACTTCACGCGTAAATCCCATAGGGAATATCGGCTTAGAAAACTCAAAATTAAAAATACTCAAACGGCATGGGCCACCCCAAGCTAACTTGTTGGCTGACCCTGGGGTCTCCCGCTACCCCCCTACCCCAGTCCCTACCCGGCCCATGCCGTCCTTCGTACTTAAAGGGGCCGTCTTCGTGAGTAGTGATTTTGTGTAGAAACGAATGGGATTCACGTGTAAAGTGTATAGGAAATATCGTCTTAGAAAACTCAAAATTAAAAATACTCAAACGGCATGGGCCACCCCAAGCTAACTTCTTGGCTGACCCTCGGATCTCCCGCTACCCCCCTATCCCAGTCCCTACCCGGCCCATGCCGTTCTTGGTACTTAAAGGGGCCGTCTTCGTTGGCGGGAATTTCGTGTAGAAACGAATGGGAATAAGTAACCAACTTCACGCGTAAATCCCATAGGGAATATCGGCTTAGAAAACTCAAAATTAAAAATACTCAAACGGCATGGGCCACCCCAAGCTAACTTGTTGGCTGACCCTGGGGTCTCCCGCTACCCCCCTATCCCAGTCCCTACCCGGCCCATGCCGTTCTTGGTACTTAAAGGGGCCGTCTTCGTTGGCGGGAATTTCGTGTAGAAACGAATGGGAATAAGTAACCAACTTCACGCGTAAATCCCATAGGGAATATCGGCTTAGAAAACTCAAAATTAAAAATACTCAAACGGCATGGGCCACCCCAAGCTAACTTGTTGGCTGACCCTGGGGTCTCCCGCTACCCCCCTACCCCAGTCCCTACCCGGCCCATGCCGTCCTTCGTACTTAAAGGGGCCGTCTTCGTGAGTAGTGATTTTGTGTAGAAACGAATGGGATTCACGTGTAAAGTGTATAGGAAATATCGTCTTAGAAAACTCAAAATTAAAAATACTCAAACGGCATGGGCCACCCCAAGCTAACTTCTTGGCTGACCCTCGGGTCTCCCGCTACCCCCCTATCCCAGTCCCTACCCGGCCCATGCCGTTCTTGGTACTTAAAGGGGCCGTCTTCGTTGGCGGGAATTTCGTGTAGAAACGAATGGGAATAAGTAACCAACTTCACGCGTAAATCCCATAGGGAATATCGGCTTAGAAAACTCAAAATTAAAAATACTCAAACGGCATGGGCCACCCCAAGCTAACTTGTTGGCTGACCCTGGGGTCTCCCGCTACCCCCCTATCCCAGTCCCTACCCGGCCCATGCCGTTCTTGGTACTTAAAGGGGCCGTCTTCGTTGGCGGGAATTTCGTGTAGAAACGAATGGGAATAAGTAACCAACTTCACGCGTAAATCCCATAGGGAATATCGGCTTAGAAAACTCAAAATTAAAAATACTCAAACGGCATGGGCCACCCCAAGCTAACTTGTTGGCTGACCCTGGGGTCTCCCGCTACCCCCCTACCCCAGTCCCTACCCGGCCCATGCCGTCCTTCGTACTTAAAGGGGCCGTCTTCGTGAGTAGTGATTTTGTGTAGAAACGAATGGGATTCACGTGTAAAGTGTATAGGAAATATCGTCTTAGAAAACTCAAAATTAAAAATACTCAAACGGCATGGGCCACCCCAAGCTAACTTCTTGGCTGACCCTCGGGTCTCCCGCTACCCCCCTATCCCAGTCCCTACCCGGCCCATGCCGTTCTTGGTACTTAAAGGGGCCGTCTTCGTTGGCGGGAATTTCGTGTAGAAACGAATGGGAATAAGTAACCAACTTCACGCGTAAATCCCATAGGGAATATCGGCTTAGAAAACTCAAAATTAAAAATACTCAAACGGCATGGGCCACCCCAAGCTAACTTGTTGGCTGACCCTGGGGTCTCCCGCTACCCCCCTATCCCAGTCCCTACCCGGCCCATGCCGTTCTTGGTACTTAAAGGGGCCGTCTTCGTTGGTGGGAATTTCGTGTAGAAACGAATGGGAATAAGTAACCAACTTCACGCGTAAATCCCATAGGGAATATCGGCTTAGAAAACTCAAAATTAAAAATACTCAAACGGCATGGGCCACCCCAAGCTAACTTGTTGGCTGACCCTGGGGTCTCCCGCTACCCCCCTACCCCAGTCCCTACCCGGCCCATGCCGTCCTTCGTACTTAAAGGGGCCGTCTTCGTGAGTAGTGATTTTGTGTAGAAACGAATGGGATTCACGTGTAAAGTGTATAGGAAATATCGTCTTAGAAAACTCAAAATTAAAAATACTCAAACGGCATGGGCCACCCCAAGCTAACTTCTTGGCTGACCCTCGGGTCTCCCGCTACCCCCCTATCCCAGTCCCTACCCGGCCCATGCCGTTCTTGGTACTTAAAGGGGCCGTCTTCGTTGGCGGGAATTTCGTGTAGAAACGAATGGGAATAAGTAACCAACTTCACGCGTAAATCCCATAGGGAATATCGGCTTAGAAAACTCAAAATTAAAAATACTCAAACGGCATGGGCCACCCCAAGCTAACTTGTTGGCTGACCCTGGGGTCTCCCGCTACCCCCCTATCCCAGTCCCTACCCGGCCCATGCCGTTCTTGGTACTTAAAGGGGCCGTCTTCGTTGGCGGGAATTTCGTGTAGAAACGAATGGGAATAAGTAACCAACTTCACGCGTAAATCCCATAGGGAATATCGGCTTAGAAAACTCAAAATTAAAAATACTCAAACGGCATGGGCCACCCCAAGCTAACTTGTTGGCTGACCCTGGGGTCTCCCTCTACCCCCCTACCCCAGTCCCTACCCGGCCCATGCCGTCCTTCGTACTTAAAGGGGCCGTCTTCGTGAGTAGTGATTTTGTGTAGAAACGAATGGGATTCACGTGTAAAGTGTATAGGAAATATCGTCTTAGAAAACTCAAAATTAAAAATACTCAAACGGCATGGGCCACCCCAAGCTAACTTCTTGGCTGACCCTCGGGTCTCCCGCTACCCCCCTATCCCAGTCCCTACCCGGCCCATGCCGTTCTTGGTACTTAAAGGGGCCGTCTTCGTTGGCGGGAATTTCGTGTAGAAACGAATGGGAATAAGTAACCAACTTCACGCGTAAATCCCATAGGGAATATCGGCTTAGAAAACTCAAAATTAAAAATACTCAAACGGCATGGGCCACCCCAAGCTAACTTGTTGGCTGACCCTGGGGTCTCCCGCTACCCCCCTATCCCAGTCCCTACCCGACCCATGCCGTTCTTGGTACTTAAAGGGGCCGTCTTCGTTGGCGGGAATTTCGTGTAGAAACGAATGGGAATAAGTAACCAACTTCACGCGTAAATCCCATAGGGAATATCGGCTTAGAAAACTCAAAATTAAAAATACTCAAACGGCATGGGCCACCCCAAGCTAACTTGTTGGCTGACCCTGGGGTCTCCCGCTACCCCCCTACCCCAGTCCCTACCCGGCCCATGCCGTCCTTCGTACTTAAAGGGGCCGTCTTCGTGAGTAGTGATTTTGTGTAGAAACGAATGGGATTCACGTGTAAAGTGTATAGGAAATATCGTCTTAGAAAACTCAAAATTAAAAATACTCAAACGGCATGGGCCACCCCAAGCTAACTTGTTGGCTGACCCTCGGGTCTCCCGCTACCCCCCTATCCCAGTCCCTACCCGGCCCATGCCGTTCTTGGTACTTAAAGGGGCCGTCTTCGTTGGCGGGAATTTCGTGTAGAAACGAATGGGAATAAGTAACCAACTTCACGCGTAAATCCCATAGGGAATATCGGCTTAGAAAACTCAAAATTAAAAATACTCAAACGGCATGGGCCACCCCAAGCTAACTTGTTGGCTGACCCTGGGGTCTCCCGCTACCCCCCTATCCCAGTCCCTACCCGGCCCATGCCGTTCTTGGTACTTAAAGGGGCCGTCTTCGTTGGCGGGAATTTCGTGTAGAAACGAATGGGAATAAGTAACCAACTTCACGCGTAAATCCCATAGGGAATATCGGCTTAGAAAACTCAAAATTAAAAATACTCAAACGGCATGGGCCACCCCAAGCTAACTTGTTGGCTGACCCTGGGGTCTCCCGCTACCCCCCTACCCCAGTCCCTACCCGGCCCATGCCGTCCTTCGTACTTAAAGGGGCCGTCTTCGTGAGTAGTGATTTTGTGTAGAAACGAATGGGATTCACGTGTAAAGTGTATA
The DNA here is from genome assembly GCA_037893245.1 of Crossaster papposus. Taxonomy (NCBI): domain Eukaryota; kingdom Metazoa; phylum Echinodermata; class Asteroidea; order Velatida; family Solasteridae; genus Crossaster; species Crossaster papposus. The sequence continues at coordinate 85,376 of JBAIAA010000615.1, forward strand.
GGAAATATCGTCTTAGAAAACTCAAAATTAAAAATACTCAAACGGCATGGGCCACCCCAAGCTAACTTCTTGGCTGACCCTCGGGTCTCCCGCTACCCCCCTATCCCAGTCCCTACCCGGCCCATGCCGTTCTTGGTACTTAAAGGGGCCGTCTTCGTTGGCGGGAATTTCGTGTAGAAACGAATGGGAATAAGTAACCAACTTCACGCGTAAATCCCATAGGGAATATCGGCTTAGAAAACTCAAAATTAAAAATACTCAAACGGCATGGGCCACCCCAAGCTAACTTGTTGGCTGACCCTGGGGTCTCCCGCTACCCCCCTATCCCAGTCCCTACCCGGCCCATGCCGTTCTTGGTACTTAAAGGGGCCGTCTTCGTTGGCGGGAATTTCGTGTAGAAACGAATGGGAATAAGTAACCAACTTCACGCGTAAATCCCATAGGGAATATCGGCTTAGAAAACTCAAAATTAAAAATACTCAAACGGCATGGGCCACCCCAAGCTAACTTGTTGGCTGACCCTGGGGTCTCCCTCTACCCCCCTACCCCAGTCCCTACCCGGCCCATGCCGTCCTTCGTACTTAAAGGGGCCGTCTTCGTGAGTAGTGATTTTGTGTAGAAACGAATGGGATTCACGTGTAAAGTGTATAGGAAATATCGTCTTAGAAAACTCAAAATTAAAAATACTCAAACGGCATGGGCCACCCCAAGCTAACTTCTTGGCTGACCCTCGGGTCTCCCGCTACCCCCCTATCCCAGTCCCTACCCGGCCCATGCCGTTCTTGGTACTTAAAGGGGCCGTCTTCGTTGGCGGGAATTTCGTGTAGAAACGAATGGGAATAAGTAACCAACTTCACGCGTAAATCCCATAGGGAATATCGGCTTAGAAAACTCAAAATTAAAAATACTCAAACGGCATGGGCCACCCCAAGCTAACTTGTTGGCTGACCCTGGGGTCTCCCGCTACCCCCCTATCCCAGTCCCTACCCGACCCATGCCGTTCTTGGTACTTAAAGGGGCCGTCTTCGTTGGCGGGAATTTCGTGTAGAAACGAATGGGAATAAGTAACCAACTTCACGCGTAAATCCCATAGGGAATATCGGCTTAGAAAACTCAAAATTAAAAATACTCAAACGGCATGGGCCACCCCAAGCTAACTTGTTGGCTGACCCTGGGGTCTCCCGCTACCCCCCTACCCCAGTCCCTACCCGGCCCATGCCGTCCTTCGTACTTAAAGGGGCCGTCTTCGTGAGTAGTGATTTTGTGTAGAAACGAATGGGATTCACGTGTAAAGTGTATAGGAAATATCGTCTTAGAAAACTCAAAATTAAAAATACTCAAACGGCATGGGCCACCCCAAGCTAACTTGTTGGCTGACCCTCGGGTCTCCCGCTACCCCCCTATCCCAGTCCCTACCCGGCCCATGCCGTTCTTGGTACTTAAAGGGGCCGTCTTCGTTGGCGGGAATTTCGTGTAGAAACGAATGGGAATAAGTAACCAACTTCACGCGTAAATCCCATAGGGAATATCGGCTTAGAAAACTCAAAATTAAAAATACTCAAACGGCATGGGCCACCCCAAGCTAACTTGTTGGCTGACCCTGGGGTCTCCCGCTACCCCCCTATCCCAGTCCCTACCCGGCCCATGCCGTTCTTGGTACTTAAAGGGGCCGTCTTCGTTGGCGGGAATTTCGTGTAGAAACGAATGGGAATAAGTAACCAACTTCACGCGTAAATCCCATAGGGAATATCGGCTTAGAAAACTCAAAATTAAAAATACTCAAACGGCATGGGCCACCCCAAGCTAACTTGTTGGCTGACCCTGGGGTCTCCCGCTACCCCCCTACCCCAGTCCCTACCCGGCCCATGCCGTCCTTCGTACTTAAAGGGGCCGTCTTCGTGAGTAGTGATTTTGTGTAGAAACGAATGGGATTCACGTGTAAAGTGTATAGGAAATATCGTCTTAGAAAACTCAAAATTAAAAATACTCAAACGGCATGGGCCACCCCAAGCTAACTTCTTGGCTGACCCTCGGATCTCCCGCTACCCCCCTATCCCAGTCCCTACCCGGCCCATGCCGTTCTTGGTACTTAAAGGGGCCGTCTTCGTTGGCGGGAATTTCGTGTAGAAACGAATGGGAATAAGTAACCAACTTCACGCGTAAATCCCATAGGGAATATCGGCTTAGAAAACTCAAAATTAAAAATACTCAAACGGCATGGGCCACCCCAAGCTAACTTGTTGGCTGACCCTGGGGTCTCCCGCTACCCCCCTATCCCAGTCCCTACCCGGCCCATGCCGTTCTTGGTACTTAAAGGGGCCGTCTTCGTTGGCGGGAATTTCGTGTAGAAACGAATGGGAATAAGTAACCAACTTCACGCGTAAATCCCATAGGGAATATCGGCTTAGAAAACTCAAAATTAAAAATACTCAAACGGCATGGGCCACCCCAAGCTAACTTGTTGGCTGACCCTGGGGTCTCCCGCTACCCCCCTACCCCAGTCCCTACCCGGCCCATGCCGTCCTTCGTACTTAAAGGGGCCGTCTTCGTGAGTAGTGATTTTGTGTAGAAACGAATGGGATTCACGTGTAAAGTGTATAGGAAATATCGTCTTAGAAAACTCAAAATTAAAAATACTCAAACGGCATGGGCCACCCCAAGCTAACTTCTTGGCTGACCCTCGGGTCTCCCGCTACCCCCCTATCCCAGTCCCTACCCGGCCCATGCCGTTCTTGGTACTTAAAGGGGCCGTCTTCGTTGGCGGGAATTTCGTGTAGAAACGAATGGGAATAAGTAACCAACTTCACGCGTAAATCCCATAGGGAATATCGGCTTAGAAAACTCAAAATTAAAAATACTCAAACGGCATGGGCCACCCCAAGCTAACTTGTTGGCTGACCCTGGGGTCTCCCGCTACCCCCCTATCCCAGTCCCTACCCGGCCCATGCCGTTCTTGGTACTTAAAGGGGCCGTCTTCGTTGGCGGGAATTTCGTGTAGAAACGAATGGGAATAAGTAACCAACTTCACGCGTAAATCCCATAGGGAATATCGGCTTAGAAAACTCAAAATTAAAAATACTCAAACGGCATGGGCCACCCCAAGCTAACTTGTTGGCTGACCCTGGGGTCTCCCGCTACCCCCCTACCCCAGTCCCTACCCGGCCCATGCCGTCCTTCGTACTTAAAGGGGCCGTCTTCGTGAGTAGTGATTTTGTGTAGAAACGAATGGGATTCACGTGTAAAGTGTATAGGAAATATCGTCTTAGAAAACTCAAAATTAAAAATACTCAAACGGCATGGGCCACCCCAAGCTAACTTCTTGGCTGACCCTCGGGTCTCCCGCTACCCCCCTATCCCAGTCCCTACCCGGCCCATGCCGTTCTTGGTACTTAAAGGGGCCGTCTTCGTTGGCGGGAATTTCGTGTAGAAACGAATGGGAATAAGTAACCAACTTCACGCGTAAATCCCATAGGGAATATCGGCTTAGAAAACTCAAAATTAAAAATACTCAAACGGCATGGGCCACCCCAAGCTAACTTGTTGGCTGACCCTGGGGTCTCCCGCTACCCCCCTATCCCAGTCCCTACCCGGCCCATGCCGTTCTTGGTACTTAAAGGGGCCGTCTTCGTTGGCGGGAATTTCGTGTAGAAACGAATGGGAATAAGTAACCAACTTCACGCGTAAATCCCATAGGGAATATCGGCTTAGAAAACTCAAAATTAAAAATACTCAAACGGCATGGGCCACCCCAAGCTAACTTGTTGGCTGACCCTGGGGTCTCCCGCTACCCCCCTACCCCAGTCCCTACCCGGCCCATGCCGTCCTTCGTACTTAAAGGGGCCGTCTTCGTGAGTAGTGATTTTGTGTAGAAACGAATGGGATTCACGTGTAAAGTGTATAGGAAATATCGTCTTAGAAAACTCAAAATTAAAAATACTCAAACGGCATGGGCCACCCCAAGCTAACTTCTTGGCTGACCCTCGGGTCTCCCGCTACCCCCCTATCCCAGTCCCTACCCGGCCCATGCCGTTCTTGGTACTTAAAGGGGCCGTCTTCGTTGGCGGGAATTTCGTGTAGAAACGAATGGGAATAAGTAACCAACTTCACGCGTAAATCCCATAGGGAATATCGGCTTAGAAAACTCAAAATTAAAAATACTCAAACGGCATGGGCCACCCCAAGCTAACTTGTTGGCTGACCCTGGGGTCTCCCGCTACCCCCCTATCCCAGTCCCTACCCGGCCCATGCCGTTCTTGGTACTTAAAGGGGCCGTCTTCGTTGGCGGGAATTTCGTGTAGAAACGAATGGGAATAAGTAACCAACTTCACGCGTAAATCCCATAGGGAATATCGGCTTAGAAAACTCAAAATTAAAAATACTCAAACGGCATGGGCCACCCCAAGCTAACTTGTTGGCTGACCCTGGGGTCTCCCGCTACCCCCCTACCCCAGTCCCTACCCGGCCCATGCCGTCCTTCGTACTTAAAGGGGCCGTCTTCGTGAGTAGTGATTTTGTGTAGAAACGAATGGGATTCACGTGTAAAGTGTATAGGAAATATCGTCTTAGAAAACTCAAAATTAAAAATACTCAAACGGCATGGGCCACCCCAAGCTAACTTCTTGGCTGACCCTCGGGTCTCCCGCTACCCCCCTATCCCAGTCCCTACCCGGCCCATGCCGTTCTTGGTACTTAAAGGGGCCGTCTTCGTTGGCGGGAATTTCGTGTAGAAACGAATGGGAATAAGTAACCAACTTCACGCGTAAATCCCATAGGGAATATCGGCTTAGAAAACTCAAAATTAAAAATACTCAAACGGCATGGGCCACCCCAAGCTAACTTGTTGGCTGACCCTGGGGTCTCCCGCTACCCCCCTACCCCAGTCCCTACCCGGCCCATGCCGTCCTTCGTACTTAAAGGGGCCGTCTTCGTGAGTAGTGATTTTGTGTAGAAACGAATGGGATTCACGTGTAAAGTGTATAGGAAATATCGTCTTAGAAAACTCAAAATTAAAAATACTCAAACGGCATGGGCCACCCCAAGCTAACTTCTTGGCTGACCCTCGGGTCTCCCGCTACCCCCCTATCCCAGTCCCTACCCGGCCCATGCCGTTCTTGGTACTTAAAGGGGCCGTCTTCGTTGGCGGGAATTTCGTGTAGAAACGAATGGGAATAAGTAACCAACTTCACGCGTAAATCCCATAGGGAATATCGGCTTAGAAAACTCAAAATTAAAAATACTCAAACGGCATGGGCCACCCCAAGCTAACTTGTTGGCTGACCCTGGGGTCTCCCGCTACCCCCCTATCCCAGTCCCTACCCGGCCCATGCCGTTCTTGGTACTTAAAGGGGCCGTCTTCGTTGGCGGGAATTTCGTGTAGAAACGAATGGGAATAAGTAACCAACTTCACGCGTAAATCCCATAGGGAATATCGGCTTAGAAAACTCAAAATTAAAAATACTCAAACGGCATGGGCCACCCCAAGCTAACTTGTTGGCTGACCCTGGGGTCTCCCGCTACCCCCCTACCCCAGTCCCTACCCGGCCCATGCCGTCCTTCGTACTTAAAGGGGCCGTCTTCGTGAGTAGTGATTTTGTGTAGAAACGAATGGGATTCACGTGTAAAGTGTATAGGAAATATCGTCTTAGAAAACTCAAAATTAAAAATACTCAAACGGCATGGGCCACCCCAAGCTAACTTCTTGGCTGACCCTCGGGTCTCCCGCTACCCCCCTATCCCAGTCCCTACCCGGCCCATGCCGTTCTTGGTACTTAAAGGGGCCGTCTTCGTTGGCGGGAATTTCGTGTAGAAACGAATGGGAATAAGTAACCAACTTCACGCGTAAATCCCATAGGGAATATCGGCTTAGAAAACTCAAAATTAAAAATACTCAAACGGCATGGGCCACCCCAAGCTAACTTGTTGGCTGACCCTGGGGTCTCCCGCTACCCCCCTATCCCAGTCCCTACCCGGCCCATGCCGTTCTTGGTACTTAAAGGGGCCGTCTTCGTTGGCGGGAATTTCGTGTAGAAACGAATGGGAATAAGTAACCAACTTCACGCGTAAATCCCATAGGGAATATCGGCTTAGAAAACTCAAAATTAAAAATACTCAAACGGCATGGGCCACCCCAAGCTAACTTGTTGGCTGACCCTGGGGTCTCCCGCTACCCCCCTACCCCAGTCCCTACCCGGCCCATGCCGTCCTTCGTACTTAAAGGGGCCGTCTTCGTGAGTAGTGATTTTGTGTAGAAACGAATGGGATTCACGTGTAAAGTGTATAGGAAATATCGTCTTAGAAAACTCAAAATTAAAAATACTCAAACGGCATGGGCCACCCCAAGCTAACTTCTTGGCTGACCCTCGGGTCTCCCGCTACCCCCCTATCCCAGTCCCTACCCGGCCCATGCCGTTCTTGGTACTTAAAGGGGCCGTCTTCGTTGGCGGGAATTTCGTGTAGAAACGAATGGGAATAAGTAACCAACTTCACGCGTAAATCCCATAGGGAATATCGGCTTAGAAAACTCAAAATTAAAAATACTCAAACGGCATGGGCCACCCCAAGCTAACTTGTTGGCTGACCCTGGGGTCTCCCGCTACCCCCCTATCCCAGTCCCTACCCGGCCCATGCCGTTCTTGGTACTTAAAGGGGCCGTCTTCGTTGGCGGGAATTTCGTGTAGAAACGAATGGGAATAAGTAACCAACTTCACGCGTAAATCCCATAGGGAATATCGGCTTAGAAAACTCAAAATTAAAAATACTCAAACGGCATGGGCCACCCCAAGCTAACTTGTTGGCTGACCCTGGGGTCTCCCGCTACCCCCCTACCCCAGTCCCTACCCGGCCCATGCCGTCCTTCGTACTTAAAGGGGCCGTCTTCGTGAGTAGTGATTTTGTGTAGAAACGAATGGGATTCACGTGTAAAGTGTATAGGAAATATCGTCTTAGAAAACTCAAAATTAAAAATACTCAAACGGCATGGGCCACCCCAAGCTAACTTCTTGGCTGACCCTCGGGTCTCCCGCTACCCCCCTATCCCAGTCCCTACCCGGCCCATGCCGTTCTTGGTACTTAAAGGGGCCGTCTTCGTTGGCGGGAATTTCGTGTAGAAACGAATGGGAATAAGTAACCAACTTCACGCGTAAATCCCATAGGGAATATCGGCTTAGAAAACTCAAAATTAAAAATACTCAAACGGCATGGGCCACCCCAAGCTAACTTGTTGGCTGACCCTGGGGTCTCCCGCTACCCCCCTATCCCAGTCCCTACCCGGCCCATGCCGTTCTTGGTACTTAAAGGGGCCGTCTTCGTTGGCGGGAATTTCGTGTAGAAACGAATGGGAATAAGTAACCAACTTCACGCGTAAATCCCATAGGGAATATCGGCTTAGAAAACTCAAAATTAAAAATACTCAAACGGCATGGGCCACCCCAAGCTAACTTGTTGGCTGACCCTGGGGTCTCCCGCTACCCCCCTACCCCAGTCCCTACCCGGCCCATGCCGTCCTTCGTACTTAAAGGGGCCGTCTTCGTGAGTAGTGATTTTGTGTAGAAACGAATGGGATTCACGTGTAAAGTGTATAGGAAATATCGTCTTAGAAAACTCAAAATTAAAAATACTCAAACGGCATGGGCCACCCCAAGCTAACTTCTTGGCTGACCCTCGGGTCTCCCGCTACCCCCCTATCCCAGTCCCTACCCGGCCCATGCCGTTCTTGGTACTTAAAGGGGCCGTCTTCGTTGGCGGGAATTTCGTGTAGAAACGAATGGGAATAAGTAACCAACTTCACGCGTAAATCCCATAGGGAATATCGGCTTAGAAAACTCAAAATTAAAAATACTCAAACGGCATGGGCCACCCCAAGCTAACTTGTTGGCTGACCCTGGGGTCTCCCGCTACCCCCCTATCCCAGTCCCTACCCGGCCCATGCCGTTCTTGGTACTTAAAGGGGCCGTCTTCGTTGGCGGGAATTTCGTGTAGAAACGAATGGGAATAAGTAACCAACTTCACGCGTAAATCCCATAGGGAATATCGGCTTAGAAAACTCAAAATTAAAAATACTCAAACGGCATGGGCCACCCCAAGCTAACTTGTTGGCTGACCCTGGGGTCTCCCGCTACCCCCCTACCCCAGTCCCTACCCGGCCCATGCCGTCCTTCGTACTTAAAGGGGCCGTCTTCGTGAGTAGTGATTTTGTGTAGAAACGAATGGGATTCACGTGTAAAGTGTATAGGAAATATCGTCTTAGAAAACTCAAAATTAAAAATACTCAAACGGCATGGGCCACCCCAAGCTAACTTCTTGGCTGACCCTCGGGTCTCCCGCTACCCCCCTATCCCAGTCCCTACCCGGCCCATGCCGTTCTTGGTACTTAAAGGGGCCGTCTTCGTTGGCGGGAATTTCGTGTAGAAACGAATGGGAATAAGTAACCAACTTCACGCGTAAATCCCATAGGGAATATCGGCTTAGAAAACTCAAAATTTAAAATACTCAAACGGCATGGGCCACCCCAAGCTAACTTGTTGGCTGACCCTGGGGTCTCCCGCTACCCCCCTATCCCAGTCCCTACCCGGCCCATGCCGTTCTTGGTACTTAAAGGGGCCGTCTTCGTTGGCGGGAATTTCGTGTAGAAACGAATGGGAATAAGTAACCAACTTCACGCGTAAATCCCATAGGGAATATCGGCTTAGAAAACTCAAAATTAAAAATACTCAAACGGCATGGGCCACCCCAAGCTAACTTGTTGGCTGACCCTGGGGTCTCCCGCTACCCCCCTACCCCAGTCCCTACCCGGCCCATGCCGTCCTTCGTACTTAAAGGGGCCGTCTTCGTGAGTAGTGATTTTGTGTAGAAACGAATGGGATTCACGTGTAAAGTGTATAGGAAATATCGTCTTAGAAAACTCAAAATTAAAAATACTCAAACGGCATGGGCCACCCCAAGCTAACTTCTTGGCTGACCCTCGGGTCTCCCGCTACCCCCCTATCCCAGTCCCTACCCGGCCCATGCCGTTCTTGGTACTTAAAGGGGCCGTCTTCGTTGGCGGGAATTTCGTGTAGAAACGAATGGGAATAAGTAACCAACTTCACGCGTAAATCCCATAGGGAATATCGGCTTAGAAAACTCAAAATTTAAAATACTCAAACGGCATGGGCCACCCCAAGCTAACTTGTTGGCTGACCCTGGGGTCTCCCGCTACCCCCCTATCCCAGTCCCTACCCGGCCCATGCCGTTCTTGGTACTTAAAGGGGCCGTCTTCGTTGGCGGGAATTTCGTGTAGAAACGAATGGGAATAAGTAACCAACTTCACGCGTAAATCCCATAGGGAATATCGGCTTAGAAAACTCAAAATTAAAAATACTCAAACGGCATGGGCCACCCCAAGCTAACTTGTTGGCTGACCCTGGGGTCTCCCGCTACCCCCCTACCCCAGTCCCTACCCGGCCCATGCCGTCCTTCGTACTTAAAGGGGCCGTCTTCGTGAGTAGTGATTTTGTGTAGAAACGAATGGGATTCACGTGTAAAGTGTATAGGAAATATCGTCTTAGAAAACTCAAAATTAAAAATACTCAAACGGCATGGGCCACCCCAAGCTAACTTCTTGGCTGACCCTCGGGTCTCCCGCTACCCCCCTATCCCAGTCCCTACCCGGCCCATGCCGTTCTTGGTACTTAAAGGGGCCGTCTTCGTTGGCGGGAATTTCGTGTAGAAACGAATGGGAATAAGTAACCAACTTCACGCGTAAATCCCATAGGGAATATCGGCTTAGAAAACTCAAAATTAAAAATACTCAAACGGCATGGGCCACCCCAAGCTAACTTGTTGGCTGACCCTGGGGTCTCCCGCTACCCCCCTATCCCAGTCCCTACCCGGCCCATGCCGTTCTTGGTACTTAAAGGGGCCGTCTTCGTTGGCGGGAATTTCGTGTAGAAACGAATGGGAATAAGTAACCAACTTCACGCGTAAATCCCATAGGGAATATCGGCTTAGAAAACTCAAAATTAAAAATACTCAAACGGCATGGGCCACCCCAAGCTAACTTGTTGGCTGACCCTGGGGTCTCCCGCTACCCCCCTACCCCAGTCCCTACCCGGCCCATGCCGTCCTTCGTACTTAAAGGGGCCGTCTTCGTGAGTAGTGATTTTGTGTAGAAACGAATGGGATTCACGTGTAAAGTGTATAGGAAATATCGTCTTAGAAAACTCAAAATTAAAAATACTCAAACGGCATGGGCCACCCCAAGCTAACTTCTTGGCTGACCCTCGGGTCTCCCGCTACCCCCCTATCCCAGTCCCTACCCGGCCCATGCCGTTCTTGGTACTTAAAGGGGCCGTCTTCGTTGGCGGGAATTTCGTGTAGAAACGAATGGGAATAAGTAACCAACTTCACGCGTAAATCCCATAGGGAATATCGGCTTAGAAAACTCAAAATTTAAAATACTCAAACGGCATGGGCCACCCCAAGCTAACTTGTTGGCTGACCCTGGGGTCTCCCGCTACCCCCCTATCCCAGTCCCTACCCGGCCCATGCCGTTCTTGGTACTTAAAGGGGCCGTCTTCGTTGGCGGGAATTTCGTGTAGAAACGAATGGGAATAAGTAACCAACTTCACGCGTAAATCCCATAGGGAATATCGGCTTAGAAAACTCAAAATTAAAAATACTCAAACGGCATGGGCCACCCCAAGCTAACTTGTTGGCTGACCCTGGGGTCTCCCGCTACCCCCCTACCCCAGTCCCTACCCGGCCCATGCCGTCCTTCGTACTTAAAGGGGCCGTCTTCGTGAGTAGTGATTTTGTGTAGAAACGAATGGGATTCACGTGTAAAGTGTATAGGAAATATCGTCTTAGAAAACTCAAAATTAAAAATACTCAAACGGCATGGGCCACCCCAAGCTAACTTCTTGGCTGACCCTCGGGTCTCCCGCTACCCCCCTATCCCAGTCCCTACCCGGCCCATGCCGTTCTTGGTACTTAAAGGGGCCGTCTTCGTTGGCGGGAATTTCGTGTAGAAACGAATGGGAATAAGTAACCAACTTCACGCGTAAATCCCATAGGGAATATCGGCTTAGAAAACTCAAAATTAAAAATACTCAAACGGCATGGGCCACCCCAAGCTAACTTGTTGGCTGACCCTGGGGTCTCCCGCTACCCCCCTATCCCAGTCCCTACCCGGCCCATGCCGTTCTTGGTACTTAAAGGGGCCGTCTTCGTTGGCGGGAATTTCGTGTAGAAACGAATGGGAATAAGTAACCAACTTCACGCGTAAATCCCATAGGGAATATCGGCTTAGAAAACTCAAAATTAAAAATACTCAAACGGCATGGGCCACCCCAAGCTAACTTGTTGGCTGACCCTGGGGTCTCCCGCTACCCCCCTACCCCAGTCCCTACCCGGCCCATGCCGTCCTTCGTACTTAAAGGGGCCGTCTTCGTGAGTAGTGATTTTGTGTAGAAACGAATGGGATTCACGTGTAAAGTGTATAGGAAATATCGTCTTAGAAAACTCAAAATTAAAAATACTCAAACGGCATGGGCCACCCCAAGCTAACTTCTTGGCTGACCCTCGGGTCTCCCGCTACCCCCCTATCCCAGTCCCTACCCGGCCCATGCCGTTCTTGGTACTTAAAGGGGCCGTCTTCGTTGGCGGGAATTTCGTGTAGAAACGAATGGGAATAAGTAACCAACTTCACGCGTAAATCCCATAGGGAATATCGGCTTAGAAAACTCAAAATTAAAAATACTCAAACGGCATGGGCCACCCCAAGCTAACTTGTTGGCTGACCCTGGGGTCTCCCGCTACCCCCCTATCCCAGTCCCTACCCGGCCCATGCCGTTCTTGGTACTTAAAGGGGCCGTCTTCGTTGGCGGGAATTTCGTGTAGAAACGAATGGGAATAAGTAACCAACTTCACGCGTAAATCCCATAGGGAATATCGGCTTAGAAAACTCAAAATTAAAAATACTCAAACGGCATGGGCCACCCCAAGCTAACTTGTTGGCTGACCCTGGGGTCTCCCGCTACCCCCCTACCCCAGTCCCTACCCGGCCCATGCCGTCCTTCGTACTTAAAGGGGCCGTCTTCGTGAGTAGTGATTTTGTGTAGAAACGAATGGGATTCACGTGTAAAGTGTATAGGAAATATCGTCTTAGAAAACTCAAAATTAAAAATACTCAAACGGCATGGGCCACCCCAAGCTAACTTCTTGGCTGACCCTCGGGTCTCCCGCTACCCCCCTATCCCAGTCCCTACCCGGCCCATGCCGTTCTTGGTACTTAAAGGGGCCGTCTTCGTTGGCGGGAATTTCGTGTAGAAACGAATGGGAATAAGTAACCAACTTCACGCGTAAATCCCATAGGGAATATCGGCTTAGAAAACTCAAAATTAAAAATACTCAAACGGCATGGGCCACCCCAAGCTAACTTGTTGGCTGACCCTGGGGTCTCCCGCTACCCCCCTATCCCAGTCCCTACCCGGCCCATGCCGTTCTTGGTACTTAAAGGGGCCGTCTTCGTTGGCGGGAATTTCGTGTAGAAACGAATGGGAATAAGTAACCAACTTCACGCGTAAATCCCATAGGGAATATCGGCTTAGAAAACTCAAAATTAAAAATACTCAAACGGCATGGGCCACCCCAAGCTAACTTGTTGGCTGACCCTGGGGTCTCCCGCTACCCCCCTACCCCAGTCCCTACCCGGCCCATGCCGTCCTTCGTACTTAAAGGGGCCGTCTTCGTGAGTAGTGATTTTGTGTAGAAACGAATGGGATTCACGTGTAAAGTGTATAGGAAATATCGTCTTAGAAAACTCAAAATTAAAAATACTCAAACGGCATGGGCCACCCCAAGCTAACTTCTTGGCTGACCCTCGGGTCTCCCGCTACCCCCCTATCCCAGTCCCTACCCGGCCCATGCCGTTCTTGGTACTTAAAGGGGCCGTCTTCGTTGGCGGGAATTTCGTGTAGAAACGAATGGGAATAAGTAACCAACTTCACGCGTAAATCCCATAGGGAATATCGGCTTAGAAAACTCAAAATTAAAAATACTCAAACGGCATGGGCGACCCCAAGCTAACTTGTTGGCTGACCCTGGGGTCTCCCGCTACCCCCCTATCCCAGTCCCTACCCGGCCCATGCCGTTCTTGGTACTTAAAGGGGCCGTCTTCGTTGGCGGGAATTTCGTGTAGAAACGAATGGGAATAAGTAACCAACTTCACGCGTAAATCCCATAGGGAATATCGGCTTAGAAAACTCAAAATTAAAAATACTCAAACGGCATGGGCCACCCCAAGCTAACTTGTTGGCTGACCCTGGGGTCTCCCGCTACCCCCCTACCCCAGTCCCTACCCGGCCCATGCCGTCCTTCGTACTTAAAGGGGCCGTCTTCGTGAGTAGTGATTTTGTGTAGAAACGAATGGGATTCACGTGTAAAGTGTATAGGAAATATCGTCTTAGAAAACTCAAAATTAAAAATACTCAAACGGCATGGGCCACCCCAAGCTAACTTCTTGGCTGACCCTCGGGTCTCCCGCTACCCCCCTATCCCAGTCCCTACCCGGCCCATGCCGTTCTTGGTACTTAAAGGGGCCGTCTTCGTTGGCGGGAATTTCGTGTAGAAACGAATGGGAATAAGTAACCAACTTCACGCGTAAATCCCATAGGGAATATCGGCTTAGAAAACTCAAAATTAAAAATACTCAAACGGCATGGGCCACCCCAAGCTAACTTGTTGGCTGACCCTGGGGTCTCCCGCTACCCCCCTATCCCAGTCCCTACCCGGCCCATGCCGTTCTTGGTACTTAAAGGGGCCGTCTTCGTTGGCGGGAATTTCGTGTAGAAACGAATGGGAATAAGTAACCAACTTCACGCGTAAATCCCATAGGGAATATCGGCTTAGAAAACTCAAAATTAAAAATACTCAAACGGCATGGGCCACCCCAAGCTAACTTGTTGGCTGACCCTGGGGTCTCCCGCTACCCCCCTACCCCAGTCCCTACCCGGCCCATGCCGTCCTTCGTACTTAAAGGGGCCGTCTTCGTGAGTAGTGATTTTGTGTAGAAACGAATGGGATTCACGTGTAAAGTGTATAGGAAATATCGTCTTAGAAAACTCAAAATTAAAAATACTCAAACGGCATGGGCCACCCCAAGCTAACTTCTTGGCTGACCCTCGGGTCTCCCGCTACCCCCCTATCCCAGTCCCTACCCGGCCCATGCCGTTCTTGGTACTTAAAGGGGCCGTCTTCGTTGGCGGGAATTTCGTGTAGAAACGAATGGGAATAAGTAACCAACTTCACGCGTAAATCCCATAGGGAATATCGGCTTAGAAAACTCAAAATTAAAAATACTCAAACGGCATGGGCCACCCCAAGCTAACTTGTTGGCTGACCCTGGGGTCTCCCGCTACCCCCCTATCCCAGTCCCTACCCGGCCCATGCCGTTCTTGGTACTTAAAGGGGCCGTCTTCGTTGGCGGGAATTTCGTGTAGAAACGAATGGGAATAAGTAACCAACTTCACGCGTAAATCCCATAGGGAATATCGGCTTAGAAAACTCAAAATTAAAAATACTCAAACGGCATGGGCCACCCCAAGCTAACTTGTTGGCTGACCCTGGGGTCTCCCGCTACCCCCCTACCCCAGTCCCTACCCGGCCCATGCCGTCCTTCGTACTTAAAGGGGCCGTCTTCGTGAGTAGTGATTTTGTGTAGAAACGAATGGGATTCACGTGTAAAGTGTATAGGAAATATCGTCTTAGAAAACTCAAAATTAAAAATACTCAAACGGCATGGGCCACCCCAAGCTAACTTCTTGGCTGACCCTCGGGTCTCCCGCTACCCCCCTATCCCAGTCCCTACCCGGCCCATGCCGTTCTTGGTACTTAAAGGGGCCGTCTTCGTTGGCGGGAATTTCGTGTAGAAACGAATGGGAATAAGTAACCAACTTCACGCGTAAATCCCATAGGGAATATCGGCTTAGAAAACTCAAAATTAAAAATACTCAAACGGCATGGGCCACCCCAAGCTAACTTGTTGGCTGACCCTGGGGTCTCCCGCTACCCCCCTATCCCAGTCCCTACCCGGCCCATGCCGTTCTTGGTACTTAAAGGGGCCGTCTTCGTTGGCGGGAATTTCGTGTAGAAACGAATGGGAATAAGTAACCAACTTCACGCGTAAATCCCATAGGGAATATCGGCTTAGAAAACTCAAAATTAAAAATACTCAAACGGCATGGGCCACCCCAAGCTAACTTGTTGGCTGACCCTGGGGTCTCCCGCTACCCCCCTACCCCAGTCCCTACCCGGCCCATGCCGTCCTTCGTACTTAAAGGGGCCGTCTTCGTGAGTAGTGATTTTGTGTAGAAACGAATGGGATTCACGTGTAAAGTGTATAGGAAATATCGTCTTAGAAAACTCAAAATTAAAAATACTCAAACGGCATGGGCCACCCCAAGCTAACTTCTTGGCTGACCCTCGGGTCTCCCGCTACCCCCCTATCCCAGTCCCTACCCGGCCCATGCCGTTCTTGGTACTTAAAGGGGCCGTCTTCGTTGGCGGGAATTTCGTGTAGAAACGAATGGGAATAAGTAACCAACTTCACGCGTAAATCCCATAGGGAATATCGGCTTAGAAAACTCAAAATTAAAAATACTCAAACGGCATGGGCCACCCCAAGCTAACTTGTTGGCTGACCCTGGGGTCTCCCGCTACCCCCCTATCCCAGTCCCTACCCGGCCCATGCCGTTCTTGGTACTTAAAGGGGCCGTCTTCGTTGGCGGGAATTTCGTGTAGAAACGAATGGGAATAAGTAACCAACTTCACGCGTAAATCCCATAGGGAATATCGGCTTAGAAAACTCAAAATTAAAAATACTCAAACGGCATGGGCCACCCCAAGCTAACTTGTTGGCTGACCCTGGGGTCTCCCGCTACCCCCCTACCCCAGTCCCTACCCGGCCCATGCCGTCCTTCGTACTTAAAGGGGCCGTCTTCGTGAGTAGTGATTTTGTGTAGAAACGAATGGGATTCACGTGTAAAGTGTATAGGAAATATCGTCTTAGAAAACTCAAAATTAAAAATACTCAAACGGCATGGGCCACCCCAAGCTAACTTCTTGGCTGACCCTCGGGTCTCCCGCTACCCCCCTATCCCAGTCCCTACCCGGCCCATGCCGTTCTTGGTACTTAAAGGGGCCGTCTTCGTTGGCGGGAATTTCGTGTAGAAACGAATGGGAATAAGTAACCAACTTCACGCGTAAATCCCATAGGGAATATCGGCTTAGAAAACTCAAAATTAAAAATACTCAAACGGCATGGGCCACCCCAAGCTAACTTGTTGGCTGACCCTGGGGTCTCCCGCTACCCCCCTATCCCAGTCCCTACCCGGCCCATGCCGTTCTTGGTACTTAAAGGGGCCGTCTTCGTTGGCGGGAATTTCGTGTAGAAACGAATGGGAATAAGTAACCAACTTCACGCGTAAATCCCATAGGGAATATCGGCTTAGAAAACTCAAAATTAAAAATACTCAAACGGCATGGGCCACCCCAAGCTAACTTGTTGGCTGACCCTGGGGTCTCCCGCTACCCCCCTACCCCAGTCCCTACCCGGCCCATGCCGTCCTTCGTACTTAAAGGGGCCGTCTTCGTGAGTAGTGATTTTGTGTAGAAACGAATGGGATTCACGTGTAAAGTGTATAGGAAATATCGTCTTAGAAAACTCAAAATTAAAAATACTCAAACGGCATGGGCCACCCCAAGCTAACTTCTTGGCTGACCCTCGGGTCTCCCGCTACCCCCCTATCCCAGTCCCTACCCGGCCCATGCCGTTCTTGGTACTTAAAGGGGCCGTCTTCGTTGGCGGGAATTTCGTGTAGAAACGAATGGGAATAAGTAACCAACTTCACGCGTAAATCCCATAGGGAATATCGGCTTAGAAAACTCAAAATTAAAAATACTCAAACGGCATGGGCCACCCCAAGCTAACTTGTTGGCTGACCCTGGGGTCTCCCGCTACCCCCCTATCCCAGTCCCTACCCGGCCCATGCCGTTCTTGGTACTTAAAGGGGCCGTCTTCGTTGGCGGGAATTTCGTGTAGAAACGAATGGGAATAAGTAACCAACTTCACGCGTAAATCCCATAGGGAATATCGGCTTAGAAAACTCAAAATTAAAAATACTCAAACGGCATGGGCCACCCCAAGCTAACTTGTTGGCTGACCCTGGGGTCTCCCGCTACCCCCCTACCCCAGTCCCTACCCGGCCCATGCCGTCCTTCGTACTTAAAGGGGCCGTCTTCGTGAGTAGTGATTTTGTGTAGAAACGAATGGGATTCACGTGTAAAGTGTATAGGAAATATCGTCTTAGAAAACTCAAAATTAAAAATACTCAAACGGCATGGGCCACCCCAAGCTAACTTCTTGGCTGACCCTCGGGTCTCCCGCTACCCCCCTATCCCAGTCCCTACCCGGCCCATGCCGTTCTTGGTACTTAAAGGGGCCGTCTTCGTTGGCGGGAATTTCGTGTAGAAACGAATGGGAATAAGTAACCAACTTCACGCGTAAATCCCATAGGGAATATCGGCTTAGAAAACTCAAAATTAAAAATACTCAAACGGCATGGGCCACCCCAAGCTAACTTGTTGGCTGACCCTGGGGTCTCCCGCTACCCCCCTATCCCAGTCCCTACCCGGCCCATGCCGTTCTTGGTACTTAAAGGGGCCGTCTTCGTTGGCGGGAATTTCGTGTAGAAACGAATGGGAATAAGTAACCAACTTCACGCGTAAATCCCATAGGGAATATCGGCTTAGAAAACTCAAAATTAAAAATACTCAAACGGCATGGGCCACCCCAAGCTAACTTGTTGGCTGACCCTGGGGTCTCCCGCTACCCCCCTACCCCAGTCCCTACCCGGCCCATGCCGTCCTTCGTACTTAAAGGGGCCGTCTTCGTGAGTAGTGATTTTGTGTAGAAACGAATGGGATTCACGTGTAAAGTGTATAGGAAATATCGTCTTAGAAAACTCAAAATTAAAAATACTCAAACGGCATGGGCCACCCCAAGCTAACTTCTTGGCTGACCCTCGGGTCTCCCGCTACCCCCCTATCCCAGTCCCTACCCGGCCCATGCCGTTCTTGGTACTTAAAGGGGCCGTCTTCGTTGGCGGGAATTTCGTGTAGAAACGAATGGGAATAAGTAACCAACTTCACGCGTAAATCCCATAGGGAATATCGGCTTAGAAAACTCAAAATTAAAAATACTCAAACGGCATGGGCCACCCCAAGCTAACTTGTTGGCTGACCCTGGGGTCTCCCGCTACCCCCCTATCCCAGTCCCTACCCGGCCCATGCCGTTCTTGGTACTTAAAGGGGCCGTCTTCGTTGGCGGGAATTTCGTGTAGAAACGAATGGGAATAAGTAACCAACTTCACGCGTAAATCCCATAGGGAATATCGGCTTAGAAAACTCAAAATTAAAAATACTCAAACGGCATGGGCCACCCCAAGCTAACTTGTTGGCTGACCCTGGGGTCTCCCGCTACCCCTCTACCCCAGTCCCTACCCGGCCCATGCCGTCCTTCGTACTTAAAGGGGCCGTCTTCGTGAGTAGTGATTTTGTGTAGAAACGAATGGGATTCACGTGTAAAGTGTATTGGAAATATCGTCTTAGAAAACTCAAAATTAAAAATACTCAAACGGCATGGGCCACCCCAAGCTAACTTCTTGGCTGACCCTCGGGTCTCCCGCTACCCCCCTATCCCAGTCCCTACCCGGCCCATGCCGTTCTTGGTACTTAAAGGGGCCGTCTTCGTTGGCGGGAATTTCGTGTAGAAACGAATGGGAATAAGTAACCAACTTCACGCGTAAATCCCATAGGGAATATCGGCTTAGAAAACTCAAAATTAAAAATACTCAAACGACATGGGCCACCCCAAGCTAACTTGTTGGCTGACCCTGGGGTCTCCCGCTACCCCCCTATCCCAGTCCCTACCCGGCCCATGCCGTTCTTGGTACTTAAAGGGGCCGTCTTCGTTGGCGGGAATTTCGTGTAGAAACGAATGGGAATAAGTAACCAACTTCACGCGTAAATCCCATAGGGAATATCGGCTTAGAAAACTCAAAATTAAAAATACTCAAACGGCATGGGCCACCCCAAGCTAACTTGTTGGCTGACCCTGGGGTCTCCCGCTACCCCCCTACCCCAGTCCCTACCCGGCCCATGCCGTCCTTCGTACTTAAAGGGGCCGTCTTCGTGAGTAGTGATTTTGTGTAGAAACGAATGGGATTCACGTGTAAAGTGTATAGGAAATATCGTCTTAGAAAACTCAAAATTAAAAATACTCAAACGGCATGGGCCACCCCAAGCTAACTTCTTGGCTGACCCTCGGGTCTCCCGCTACCCCCCTATCCCAGTCCCTACCCGGCCCATGCCGTTCTTGGTACTTAAAGGGGCCGTCTTCGTTGGCGGGAATTTCGTGTAGAAACGAATGGGAATAAGTAACCAACTTCACGCGTAAATCCCATAGGGAATATCGGCTTAGAAAACTCAAAATTAAAAATACTCAAACGGCATGGGCCACCCCAAGCTAACTTGTTGGCTGACCCTGGGGTCTCCCGCTACCCCCCTATCCCAGTCCCTACCCGGCCCATGCCGTTCTTGGTACTTAAAGGGGCCGTCTTCGTTGGCGGGAATTTCGTGTAGAAACGAATGGGAATAAGTAACCAACTTCACGCGTAAATCCCATAGGGAATATCGGCTTAGAAAACTCAAAATTAAAAATACTCAAACGGCATGGGCCACCCCAAGCTAACTTGTTGGCTGACCCTGGGGTCTCCCGCTACCCCCCTACCCCAGTCCCTACCCGGCCCATGCCGTCCTTCGTACTTAAAGGGGCCGTCTTCGTGAGTAGTGATTTTGTGTAGAAACGAATGGGATTCACGTGTAAAGTGTATAGGAAATATCGTCTTAGAAAACTCAAAATTAAAAATACTCAAACGGCATGGGCCACCCCAAGCTAACTTCTTGGCTGACCCTCGGGTCTCCCGCTACCCCCCTATCCCAGTCCCTACCCGGCCCATGCCGTTCTTGGTACTTAAAGGGGCCGTCTTCGTTGGCGGGAATTTCGTGTAGAAACGAATGGGAATAAGTAACCAACTTCACGCGTAAATCCCATAGGGAATATCGGCTTAGAAAACTCAAAATTAAAAATACTCAAACGGCATGGGCCACCCCAAGCTAACTTGTTGGCTGACCCTGGGGTCTCCCGCTACCCCCCTATCCCAGTCCCTACCCGGCCCATGCCGTTCTTGGTACTTAAAGGGGCCGTCTTCGTTGGCGGGAATTTCGTGTAGAAACGAATGGGAATAAGTAACCAACTTCACGCGTAAATCCCATAGGGAATATCGGCTTAGAAAACTCAAAATTAAAAATACTCAAACGGCATGGGCCACCCCAAGCTAACTTGTTGGCTGACCCTGGGGTCTCCCGCTACCCCCCTACCCCAGTCCCTACCCGGCCCATGCCGTCCTTCGTACTTAAAGGGGCCGTCTTCGTGAGTAGTGATTTTGTGTAGAAACGAATGGGATTCACGTGTAAAGTGTATAGGAAATATCGTCTTAGAAAACTCAAAATTAAAAATACTCAAACGGCATGGGCCACCCCAAGCTAACTTCTTGGCTGACCCTCGGGTCTCCCGCTACCCCCCTATCCCAGTCCCTACCCGGCCCATGCCGTTCTTGGTACTTAAAGGGGCCGTCTTCGTTGGCGGGAATTTCGTGTAGAAACGAATGGGAATAAGTAACCAACTTCACGCGTAAATCCCATAGGGAATATCGGCTTAGAAAACTCAAAATTAAAAATACTCAAACGGCATGGGCCACCCCAAGCTAACTTGTTGGCTGACCCTGGGGTCTCCCGCTACCCCCCTATCCCAGTCCCTACCCGGCCCATGCCGTTCTTGGTACTTAAAGGGGCCGTCTTCGTTGGCGGGAATTTCGTGTAGAAACGAATGGGAATAAGTAACCAACTTCACGCGTAAATCCCATAGGGAATATCGGCTTAGAAAACTCAAAATTAAAAATACTCAAACGGCATGGGCCACCCCAAGCTAACTTGTTGGCTGACCCTGGGGTCTCCCGCTACCCCCCTACCCCAGTCCCTACCCGGCCCATGCCGTCCTTCGTACTTAAAGGGGCCGTCTTCGTGAGTAGTGATTTTGTGTAGAAACGAATGGGATTCACGTGTAAAGTGTATAGGAAATATCGTCTTAGAAAACTCAAAATTAAAAATACTCAAACGGCATGGGCCACCCCAAGCTAACTTCTTGGCTGACCCTCGGGTCTCCCGCTACCCCCCTATCCCAGTCCCTACCCGGCCCATGCCGTTCTTGGTACTTAAAGGGGCCGTCTTCGTTGGCGGGAATTTCGTGTAGAAACGAATGGGAATAAGTAACCAACTTCACGCGTAAATCCCATAGGGAATATCGGCTTAGAAAACTCAAAATTAAAAATACTCAAACGGCATGGGCCACCCCAAGCTAACTTGTTGGCTGACCCTGGGGTCTCCCGCTACCCCCCTATCCCAGTCCCTACCCGGCCCATGCCGTTCTTGGTACTTAAAGGGGCCGTCTTCGTTGGCGGGAATTTCGTGTAGAAACGAATGGGAATAAGTAACCAACTTCACGCGTAAATCCCATAGGGAATATCGGCTTAGAAAACTCAAAATTAAAAATACTCAAACGGCATGGGCCACCCCAAGCTAACTTGTTGGCTGACCCTGGGGTCTCCCGCTACCCCCCTACCCCAGTCCCTACCCGGCCCATGCCGTCCTTCGTACTTAAAGGGGCCGTCTTCGTGAGTAGTGATTTTGTGTAGAAACGAATGGGATTCACGTGTAAAGTGTATAGGAAATATCGTCTTAGAAAACTCAAAATTAAAAATACTCAAACGGCATGGGCCACCCCAAGCTAACTTCTTGGCTGACCCTCGGGTCTCCCGCTACCCCCCTATCCCAGTCCCTACCCGGCCCATGCCGTTCTTGGTACTTAAAGGGGCCGTCTTCGTTGGCGGGAATTTCGTGTAGAAACGAATGGGAATAAGTAACCAACTTCACGCGTAAATCCCATAGGGAATATCGGCTTAGAAAACTCAAAATTAAAAATACTCAAACGGCATGGGCCACCCCAAGCTAACTTGTTGGCTGACCCTGGGGTCTCCCGCTACCCCCCTATCCCAGTCCCTACCCGGCCCATGCCGTTCTTGGTACTTAAAGGGGCCGTCTTCGTTGGCGGGAATTTCGTGTAGAAACGAATGGGAATAAGTAACCAACTTCACGCGTAAATCCCATAGGGAATATCGGCTTAGAAAACTCAAAATTAAAAATACTCAAACGGCATGGGCCACCCCAAGCTAACTTGTTGGCTGACCCTGGGGTCTCCCGCTACCCCCCTACCCCAGTCCCTACCCGGCCCATGCCGTCCTTCGTACTTAAAGGGGCCGTCTTCGTGAGTAGTGATTTTGTGTAGAAACGAATGGGATTCACGTGTAAAGTGTATAGGAAATATCGTCTTAGAAAACTCAAAATTAAAAATACTCAAACGGCATGGGCCACCCCAAGCTAACTTCTTGGCTGACCCTCGGGTCTCCCGCTACCCCCCTATCCCAGTCCCTACCCGGCCCATGCCGTTCTTGGTACTTAAAGGGGCCGTCTTCGTTGGCGGGAATTTCGTGTAGAAACGAATGGGAATAAGTAACCAACTTCACGCGTAAATCCCATAGGGAATATCGGCTTAGAAAACTCAAAATTAAAAATACTCAAACGGCATGGGCCACCCCAAGCTAACTTGTTGGCTGACCCTGGGGTCTCCCGCTACCCCCCTATCCCAGTCCCTACCCGGCCCATGCCGTTCTTGGTACTTAAAGGGGCCGTCTTCGTTGGCGGGAATTTCGTGTAGAAACGAAAGGGAATAAGTAACCAACTTCACGCGTAAATCCCATAGGGAATATCGGCTTAGAAACCTCAAAATTAAAAATACTCAAACGGCATGGGCCACCCCAAGCTAACTTGTTGGCTGACCCTGGGGTCTCCCGCTACCCCCCTACCCCAGTCCCTACCCGGCCCATGCCGTCCTTCGTACTTAAAGGGGCCGTCTTCGTGAGTAGTGATTTTGTGTAGAAACGAATGGGATTCACGTGTAAAGTGTATAGGAAATATCGTCTTAGAAAACTCAAAATTAAAAATACTCAAACGGCATGGGCCACCCCAAGCTAACTTCTTGGCTGACCCTCGGGTCTCCCGCTACCCCCCTATCCCAGTCCCTACCCGGCCCATGTCGTTCTTGGTACTTAAAGGGGCCGTCTTCGTTGGCGGGAATTTCGTGTAGAAACGAATGGGAATAAGTAACCAACTTCACGCGTAAATCCCATAGGGAATATCGGCTTAGAAAACTCAAAATTAAAAATACTCAAACGGCATGGGCCACCCCAAGCTAACTTGTTGGCTGACCCTGGGGTCTCCCGCTACCCCCCTATCCCAGTCCCTACCCGGCCCATGCCGTTCTTGGTACTTAAAGGGGCCGTCTTCGTTGGCGGGAATTTCGTGTAGAAACGAATGGGAATAAGTAACCAACTTCACGCGTAAATCCCATAGGGAATATCGGCTTAGAAAACTCAAAATTAAAAATACTCAAACGGCATGGGCCACCCCAAGCTAACTTGTTGGCTGACCCTGGGGTCTCCCGCTACCCCCCTATCCCAGTCCCTACCCGGCCCATGCCGTTCTTGGTACTTAAAGGGGCCGTCTTCGTTGGCGGGAATTTCGTGTAGAAACGAATGGGAATAAGTAACCAACTTCACGCGTAAATCCCATAGGGAATATCGGCTTAGAAAACTCAAAATTAAAAATACTCAAACGGCATGGGCCACCCCAAGCTAACTTGTTGGCTGACCCTGGGGTCTCCCGCTACCCCCCTACCCCAGTCCCTACCCGGCCCATGCCGTCCTTCGTACTTAAAGGGGCCGTCTTCGTGAGTAGTGATTTTGTGTAGAAACGAATGGGATTCACGTGTAAAGTGTATAGGAAATATCGTCTTAGAAAACTCAAAATTAAAAATACTCAAACGGCATGGGCCACCCCAAGCTAACTTCTTGGCTGACCCTCGGGTCTCCCGCTACCCCCCTATCCCAGTCCCTACCCGGCCCATGTCGTTCTTGGTACTTAAAGGGGCCGTCTTCGTTGGCGGGAATTTCGTGTAGAAACGAATGGGAATAAGTAACCAACTTCACGCGTAAATCCCATAGGGAATATCGGCTTAGAAAACTCAAAATTAAAAATACTCAAACGGCATGGGCCACCCCAAGCTAACTTGTTGGCTGACCCTGGGGTCTCCCGCTACCCCCCTATCCCAGTCCCTACCCGGCCCATGCCGTTCTTGGTACTTAAAGGGGCCGTCTTCGTTGGCGGAAATTTCGTGTAGAAACGAATGGGAATAAGTAACCAACTTCACGCGTAAATCCCATAGGGAATATCGGCTTAGAAAACTCAAAATTAAAAATACTCAAACGGCATGGGCCACCCCAAGCTAACTTGTTGGCTGACCCTGGGGTCTCCCGCTACCCCCCTACCCCAGTCCCTACCCGGCCCATGCCGTCCTTCGTACTTAAAGGGGCCGTCTTCGTGAGTAGTGATTTTGTGTAGAAACGAATGGGATTCACGTGTAAAGTGTATAGGAAATATCGTCTTAGAAAACTCAAAATTAAAAATACTCAAACGGCATGGGCCACCCCAAGCTAACTTCTTGGCTGACCCTCGGGTCTCCCGCTACCCCCCTATCCCAGTCCCTACCCGGCCCATGCCGTTCTTGGTACTTAAAGGGGCCGTCTTCGTTGGCGGGAATTTCGTGTAGAAACGAATGGGAATAAGTAACCAACTTCACGCGTAAATCCCATAGGGAATATCGGCTTAGAAAACTCAAAATTAAAAATACTCAAACGGCATGGGCCACCCCAAGCTAACTTGTTGGCTGACCCTGGGGTCTCCCGCTACCCCCCTATCCCAGTCCCTACCCGGCCCATGCCGTTCTTGGTACTTAAAGGGGCCGTCTTCGTTGGCGGGAATTTCGTGTAGAAACGAATGGGAATAAGTAACCAACTTCACGCGTAAATCCCATAGGGAATATCGGCTTAGAAAACTCAAAATTAAAAATACTCAAACGGCATGGGCCACCCCAAGCTAACTTGTTGGCTGACCCTGGGGTCTCCCGCTACCCCCCTACCCCAGTCCCTACCCGGCCCATGCCGTCCTTCGTACTTAAAGGGGCCGTCTT